>DWDV01002716.1:0-11292 GCA_018245615.1 Mimoniades ocyalus
GTGTGTGTGTGTGTGTGTGTGTGTGTGTGTGTGTGTGTGTGTGTGTGTGTGTGTGTGTGTGTGTGTGTGTGTGTGTGGTTATGTTATACGTTCCTGTACCGAGTTCGACGTATGCGTGTATTTGCATTGCCAAAGCGTTCGAACATCGGCAACAGCAAATTAAGGTAATTATAAGTTAGTGGAAAATGCAAAATAATTGTGGAACTTGTTAGGAGTGGTATCGCTACCACTGCCACCACCATCGCGACCCTTACAACCTACACCGTCAACCGGTTTTCTTCCATTGTTCGACACAGCGTCTCAAACAGCACCATTGCCTTCCCCACATCAATGTCTGCCGCGAAACAATATTATAATAACATGGCGTTGCGCTCTGACGGGAGTGCTTGTAGAGTACCTATACTAAAGGCGACCATCTCGGTCCTATATGAAGAGTGAGTTACCAACTAAAACCGACACTAACAATAATAACATTACTCATGTTAACACAGCCGGACTTATGTAAACTAACAGACGTAGCCTTCAACTCTGATAAAAATTAATATGAACTAGACTAACCGAGACTAACGATGTTATTTGAGATTAGTTGCATAGACTGGCCGGTAGCGGTCAATTAATGCTTGATTCTAGCTCATTTTTTACTTGCGTACGCATACAAACACAGCATAACAATTTAGCATAAAAATTTATGCCTGCTCAGTTATTGCTTAACGGAATTAACCGAACGATTGTGTAATATAGACAATGAAGAGCGGATTCTATTGTGTCAAGAACAAATATGGCGACTCTAATTTTGAATTTCGAATGGATTTATTTGTCACTAATTACGAGACGATAATATCAGATGTAGTCATAAAATATGTTATAATTATTAACGTTAATTCTATTTTTAAACATATATAATAATATTTTATGATAATCTTCCATGCTCGCCCTCCTCACTTCCAATTAAGAAAGTATTGTCCTATTGAATATTTTATATATCCAATAACATTTTTTGGGTGAGCGAGGGTGGAAGCGTACCAAGGCATACATAGACTTTAAATGTGTTACATAAAACTGTGAGAGCCGATTAATAAAAAGTTTTAACTGACATAGCAATATTGCAAATAAATGTATCATTAAAATATTCTAAGTAAAATAAATTTATACTGTTTCCGTGTGAATATTTAATAATAAAATATTCAATAATTAGTTAATCTAAATTTAAATAAATCGTACCTAATATCACTTGAAGTACAGTAATTGAATTTATTACAAACATTCAGTACTTAAATAATTGAGTTAGATATTTTATGCATTAATTGACTGAGTAATCAGTGCTCAATATTTGTTCATTAGCAGTATTTAAAGTTCGTACTCATAATTATGAGCTCATCTTACTATATCGTTCTCGACTCAATTGGCAATGATTGGATTAGTATTATATCATATTATAATATTACCAATGTGAAAGTTTTTACATTTGTTAGTTTGTATGTTTGTGCATCAATAACGCAGAAAGTAGCGATTGGATATTTTTGAAATTTTACATGCACACATCTGACGATAATATACATAGACTGGGTACTTTAACGCCGGACTCAACACGAACAAAGTCGTGGATCAAAGTTAGTTTTAATATAAGCCCCTCAGGGGCAGTGAACTTTCTGCATAAATTCAACTTGTTTTTTGCACCGTGCATGGACAATATTGTCCAAAACGCCAGAACTTGTTGATGCATAAAACAGTTTGCGCACGTTCAAAGTTTGCATGTGCCACGTCGTCGATAAACAAAAATCGAGCGCGCCCAAGCGTCGCGTGGCCGCTGTCATATTGCACATTCGTCTTTCAGTTGACACAATTGTTTATGTACACTCACACATGCAATGTTACACACACACACCCACACACACACACACCGCGCACGCACGCACACACGCAGACACACACCACGCACGCACGCACGCACACACCACGCACGCACGCACACACACACACACACACACAGACAGATACATGCAGAATACGAACATTCACGGATGCAGTTCGAAGTAGTCTTCCCTTCACCTGTCTTGATGAGATAGGTCAGATTGGCTGATGAGGGAGTTGGGAGTCACCAAAACCGTCGTGCGTGATATGAGGAGAGTGATGAATGCGGAAGAAATACATCAGATGCAAGGATCATTCCCGCCCGCCCCGCAAGAGGCACATAATGTAACACGCACAATGTATATGTGTATATTTGAGTACTGATAAACGGCGTTTTATTTTGTGAATTTTCTCGCGAGTCGTGCAGAAAATTGAGTTAAGTTATTGACACGTATGTGGCGGGGCTTCCGTTTATTGTAACTGTCGAGGAGCTGCCGAACTGCCGTTTCGCTCCGCGTAGAAATCACGGACAAGCACCTGTCACTTAACGACGACGTGGAGTAAAAAAAAGGGGCTATATAACGATTGTGAGAGTTGTACATATTAGTTACTATATATCTTCTGATAGACAATGAGGATATAGACAGATAAAACTCTGCTTGAGATGGAAAAATGAGTTCACTTGCGAGTTTGAGAATGACAATTTTAAAAAAGGGTTATAAAAAAATTGTCTATTTGGAGTGTATGAATTACTGTATAACTGTATGAGATTTTGTTGGTGAATATTTAAGTCGTATTATACACAGATATATGAGATATTTAGAAATTATTCCACGTGTTCGTGACTTCCGTGGGCTTCGAACGACGAACTTACCAATTACATAGATAACATACAGTCATGATTATATGATTAAATCGTCACACTAGCTCATACAGGGGTAGGCAGAGAGCAACGACTGGCACATACGTGTATCCTTACAGTCCCCATATGCTTCTTTTACATTCGTCATTTACTTTTACATTACTAACTGCGTCCCCCATCAGCCAGTATCAGACCAATTTGGTCAAAATAGGTGAGCCTTCGTCTCTTGGGCACCTGCACCCAACGACAACAGGGTCCGACAATCGCGGGGCCACGTACTTGAGCAGCTTGTTGTAGTCGAGGTGCGGGCTGATCTTGAGGAACTTCTGCAGCGTGTTCATGACGGCGGCGGGCTCGGCGCGCAGCAGCTGGCCGTCCAGCACGTGCAGCTGGTGCGCGCTGTACTCCGCCAGCCAGCGCTCCAGGTAGTGGCTGTACTTGCCCGGGTTCAGGCAACGGTTCCTACATACGTTACATGCTCAGCTATAATATTGTAATCGAAATAAACATTCTCGTCTGAAGGTAGGCCGATCGATTCGCCTCTAGGTTATTAACTTGTCGACTGATCGAAAAAAAATTATGTTGATAATGAGATTGAAGTTTACAATTAAAATTATATAACGTAAAGTTAGTTTAAAAAAACTGCAGGCAGCAACAAAACAAAATAATGTACGATAAGGAGTATTTGAATTTACAAATTACACAGATAAATTAACTTATGCAGGAAATATAGTTAAAATGACGTAAACATTTCCTCTATAAAATGACATTACCATGTGCATTCAAATGAGCACCATTCGGTGAACGGTATTGACACAGAGGGGTCCCCAGAGGGTACCAATTCAAAGGAATGTTTCACGGGACAGAGTATCGGGAAGTTTTCGTTCGGACGGGAATAAAGTCGCGTTGCTGGCGGAGTAGGTACTTTTCTCTCATTCGTGTTTCGACAAACTTTCGAAGTCAGCGAGCCGCACGAGCGGTGGAAATTAAAGAACAAAATCGATTTGGACCTTTTTTACAGAGCATGTTTTAAAAAAGTTAAAGTTGATGTTTTCATTTACGATTATTAGTACATTGAGACAGGTTGCACCAAGTAAAATAAAAAAATTATGCGAGACATGAAATTTTACGGTTTAAGAATGTGCGAGCGCCGCTTAGCAAAAATATAAATACCAAAAGTGGGGAAAAACAATTTTCTTTAGAATTAATCAAAGGCGAAAGTTTGTAATTTGAAACAGCTGCAGCGACATTGACAAATGAGGCGTCAGCGATGTTCTCTGACATTTTTGTTCGAAGGGAATATGTTAGAGAACTATGCAAGTATGTCTTTTTATGATTTAGATATACGGGGAAGGAAACTATCTTGATTTATCGCTACCTAGTACCGAGAGCCAGACCTAAAAACCGATAATTTTGACAACTTCCACCTTTCTAAATTGACACAAGGAACTGTGTATTTGTAAACAGTTAAAAAATTCACACTGAATAGCGAAGGATTCAAACGTCAGGTAGGTACATGGGCGGACACGACATTACTCACCTCAGGTCGCGCAACAGTTTGGGCGACGAGTCGTTGGCGGTGATCACCGTGTGGAACGTGTAGTTGTTGGCGAGCGGGTCGCCGTGCGAGCGGATGTGCTGGTACCACGAATACGCCCTGCCACATAACAGTACATATCACTAAGGTTCTAATTAATAATAATGAACTGCAAATGTCGTGTTAGTTGCACCCACGACGGCCCATCGATCGGTTCAAGTCCCGGTTGGGACACTATTAGATTTTTTTGACTTAGATTTTCTGGTGCGGCTGGGAGTCCAGATATGTGCCCGGTTTATGGTATTAGGTATAGTATTTAGTCCATAATGGGACGTAAGCATTACTGGTGAAACGTGGGAGTGTACTACACTCCTCTGCCTACCTCATCGGGGATTACAGGCGTAATGTTACGTTTATACTGTAATCTAAACCCTTACAGGCCTACACTAGCACTGTTCATTGTGACCATTGCAAGCGAGCTTAAGTCTTGATTTTGTTGTAAGTCAATGCGCATGCCAATTTTATTGTTTCCATGTGTACATACATATAAATAATCAGAGCTTGTGTCTGCAAAGTGCACACAAATAATATTTTAAATATAATTCAATACCGACACTGGGTACCTTTTGTAATTAAATGCCTTTAAGAAAAATGTTTTTTTGGGTTATTACGAAGTCACTCGATACAAATAACAAAACAACTGACAAAAATATTTGAAGAGTGCTATTCCGAACACGAACTTAAGGGCTTGTTTGTTCAGAAGCCAAACAAAATATCTCAATCCAAAACTGGAGACGTTCGTTTTTCGCTTCTATTTCGACTAATTAAAAGCCTCAAAAAGTCGATATTCTTTATTAACTTGGAAAATTTTAATATTAACCACCAGTCAGTGTAACGAGGGCTGCGGACCGACGCAATTAATATTCGGAGATTGATTGATATGTAAATTGTGAGATGCCAAAGGTCAGATGGCGAGGTAACGTTTGTCTTAACTTTTCGTCGTGCCCTGAATATTGACGTTCAATATTTCAACTGTAAGGAAAATATATACTCATATTTATATCCGCTTTCAGGTGGCAGCAAAATGGACTAGTAATTTATCAACATCCCGACCTTTCATGCTTAAATAAACTATGAATCGAAATACTATATGCCGATTCTCAAACTGAGTGTTAAATATAAATTTGTGATTTGAGATACAAACTAGCGCATATAAATATATAAATGATATCTTAATATAAAAGGGATGTAAAGTGCTGTTAGAATTCAAAGTATCGCAATGATCAGAAATCCTATATTTTGGTGTTGGTGCGAGTCATATGAAGGCAGTCAGGACATGCAGTCTTGAGGCGTCTGTAAGAAGGCAGCGATCTCCTGGCGCGAATGGAAGACACTTAAATAAGCGACTATCAGTGGAATATTTCCATGCAAATTCCCATATTTCGGGCGGCACGATAGACCTCGTTGGAGGCTTAAAAGGCAGTTCAAAAACTTTCAACAAATGCCACTTGGCCGTAGACCCGAAACTCCTTTAATCGTATCACGTAGATCTAAGTGCTAGCGGATGTTCCAGGCGTACCTTTGTTCCAAGGCGAGACCAAGAGCCATGTGACAAGTGTATGTGTTACGACTTTAGCGAACGTAAAGGTGGCAAATGAAACACGTCGATCGATATTACAATACATTGTGAGAAGCGGATGCGTACAGTTTCAATTCGTAATTCGCGAATGTCGGTTTGATGTGATGGATAGCGTATGACAATTCAACGAGTATTTGTAAAGTTGCGACTCTACATATACGCTAATAATGAACACGATAACTTTTATTGGATTATTACATTCAACAAACTCTACCACCACGAACTTCTCGCATTTAGCTGCATTACTGTAATGTAAACAGCATAGAAAAAAAATCTAAGTAGCTGCTATCGGCAAAGCACGTCTGAATAAATAAGTAGCTAATTATGAAGGGGTTTAATTTATTCATAGAACTAAATCAGGGCAATGGATTATAACAATCAATTACCCGGACAAAGCTGGGCTATTAAGGGTCTATTATCGCTTCATTTTTATCCAGCTACTTTCTTTTGTTCTACACATTTTTCGTAAAGGCCGGCTGTTTACGTTTTTTTACTTCACTTCGAAGCATTCTTTAACATTCGTTAAAAGTACAAATTTCAATGAACATGTTGATGTTCAATTTCTCTTTCACTAGGCTCATTTGTATTCTACTTTACGATATTGATACTTTTTTGTGTAGGTACATATGATTAATCTGGTCAAAATATTAACAAATGTATTAGATTTATCTTCAACTTACGTAAATACGATCACGTCTCTGATTATCGGAGTCAGCTTAAGTGGCTTAATATTCGACAGATGCGGAACTCTACTATTCTTTTGGGTCTGTATTGTATACGATCCAACTTCTCCATATTTTAGGGAAAACTAATTTAATATATATTTTTTTTGCAATTCAGCACCATTGTAGTCAATACGTTTATGAAAACATTTTTAAACAGAGTAGCCATTGTAATTAAATTTATAAGAATTAATAAATTTATAATATTTTAATATAAACGTAAATATGTAGTTTTTAAGTCCATGCGTCTTTTCAGATTCAAAGCAATTGTATACAGTTGAATACAACACAAACGCGAGGCAAAAAACGCATACTAATATACGGAGAGAAAACATTTCAATTTGATGAAAAACTTTTAGAAATACAGTTCAGTGTATATGACATTATAAGATTAAAAATTAAAATAAATAAGCAGTGTATTGCAATAGGCTGATGATGATGATGTAAATATATGACATCATAACTCATAATGTACGGGTAATTGTTACGTTACAAAATGATTGAAGCTGATTTCAATGCAGAGGATATAAATAATAATTTCATTGTATCCTTCCGAATACTATTTAATGGAAAACGACGGGGGAAGGTAAGGGAACATAAAATTAATTTTCTACGGTCGATTCCCCGGGGGGGTGAGAGAATTCCCTACAAGACATTTTTCCTGCCGGGAAGGGTTAAAATCGGACAAGTTATTTCATTACCAAACTCATTCGCACGCCGTTCTACCGGAACGTTCTGTGATTGGGTTTTGAAGGGTTGAGAAAATTTTATTATATTTAGTGGATTGTTTCAAAATGCTCCTTATATGTATAAAAGTAGCGTTTGCATACAAGTGTTTACACATCGAAATATTACCTTCCGTGCGAGAATTCATTCGTGTGGTCGTGGATGAAGAGTATCGATACATCATCGCAAAAAAGAACTACATATATACTCACAAGTTTTAATTTACTTTACATCAAAACGACGATGTGAAGATATATTGAAATTGCGATAATACCATGTATTTGCGTATTACATAAACATTTTAATTATAAAGTGAAAAAACTTAAGGGATATACTGTATGCTAAAGATATGATAAGATAAAATATACGCTTAAAGATAGGGTAAAGTCTATGTTTAAAGATTTTCGCCGTCTATAATTAATCCCATAGCAACGGTGTGGTTTTCTGGTCTACTAGGTATCGTATATCATCCACCGACAGTAAACAATAAGTAAATAACGTTTTATATAAATTCAGGCAGTAATTTCGACTACACCTACCTACAAACATTGGAACAAATAAATATAAAATACAATCACATTAATAATATTGGTAGGGGTAGGTATATCCATGGATCTAGGTTAAGTTCGACTGTTCGGATTACAACTAATGAAAAGTCGATTAATTGTTGGGCCTTAATTAAATAGATTGCGTGCGAACAAAGGTAAATTCAATCGTAATGTTAAATTAGTTTTTATATGTACGGTCTAGACTCTTTACCAAGGACAAGGGATTTGATTTATAAATAATAAATAAGATATTGGTTACTGGATAATATGGTATTATTATACATATATATATGTAGATATTCGACTTTTATATACGATGAAAGATAGTAGAGGAATTGATAGTCATTGCGTTTGTATTTTCAGAGATAATTACAAATAAGAAAAGAAAAAAAATGTTGAAATTAGGTTACCAAGATTTAACACAATATGTTAGTTGAAAACTTTACGTTATGACCATTGCGCATATATGTAGTTACGTATTATAACCAGTTACACGCAATTAAATTAGAATAGTCACGAACAATTAGCTCCGTTCACGTTCACAAAGAAACAACTTCGCACACTGAACGAGAGCATAAATATTAACAGGGTATTGTGATAAGTAGCTGAACGTAGTACTTTATAGAGGAATAAAAGGATACAGTTGCTGAACAGAAACAAAACGTGTCACATTGAACGGAACGGTTACCGGGATTTTATATAAAAGAGTTATGAGGAAATAACTAATGGCAGCTAAAGCACTGTGCATCTGCACTTTCCTACGCTACGACAAGCGCTACGCAGATTGCTACGAAGCTACGAAATGAAATGGGGTATTTATTCAACATAGAGGGGTGTGCGGTGAAGGGTTTCATGTTTTCTATTGTATTGTTAAATGACTAATACTAGATATTGTACAATAATACGCCAAGATGATATGAAAAGTGAAACAGGTAGATTATTAAGATATTGCTATATATGTAGATAATGAAACTTTTATCGTTCCCCTAATGGGACACGGGTGCTACCCGAACGAGAAGTGTAAGGTCATAGTCTACGAAAACTCTAAGATGTACAGTTTTTCTCATAATATTTTGATTCACTATTATAACAAGTGATATTTTATATTACGAAGACACATAACTCTGTAACGTCAGTTGCTCAGAAGAAAACGTGACGGGATCTGAAGTCCATACCTCCTGAGTGAGAGACCGGTAAAATTAGGCTATGTTAAGCTTAAGGCTTAAGCTGTATATTGAAGGTGATTTTTTTGTTAAATAGTTTTTGTATTGTATACAAGCAGCATGGTAAATAGTCAGATTGCTTACCTGATGGCAAGTGGTCGCCTTCGCTGATAGATTTTACCAGCATAATGGGAGTTGCCAGTGTGTTGATCCCTTAATGTTATATCATTGTGAACGCATAATACATACTACACATTTATACACAAAGTGTATTTAAAAAACGCAGTTAGGGGGGCCATCTCCCACTAATACTAACATAAACATTCGCTTCCATGTTTACATCCCATAAGTATATCCCATAAGTAAGGATGTTTCTCTGTATGTCAGTTTGTAAACGAACAAGTATATAAAGTTTCATATATACTTATTCGAAGCGTATATATAAAATCAACTGCTTTACGAGTTGAATTAAAACAACAATTACTATAAAAAAAAGTGGAATCAATCAATGAGAGGGAAATAAAAGCAGATTTAATTATCAGTGCCCGGAGCCACCATCGAAAAATGCATTTCATATAATGTACGAGTACATTGCAATTTCGTGGCTACACAAGGCTACCTCGTGACAATCGGATTATTTATTAATCGCATTGTACGTACACCTACTACGCAAACACGTTGAAACTGAATAAATCACTGGGTATATCGCGTAAACATATTCATTAGTCTGTACAAAGGTGGATGTTGTCACGAATGTTGAACGAGTTCCTATCGTTTGCTAACTTTACGTGATACTTTAGTTAGCTTAAATATCATCATATAAAGTTTATGTACGTGAGATATGATTATAATATTCACATTCATTATGTTTTAACGAGAATGTGTCAAGCTCTAAACATTTTATGCAAAGCAAGTGCGTATTGTTAGTAAACGAATTGAGAAACGGTTGCGTCTATGAGATATAAAGAGATGATGCGACAAGTGATATTTTAATAGGTGATCACTTATTACATTACGAATGTAATGTTCACATGGAATAAGATTACAAGTCGTACATTGAGAGTAGTAACGTCCGTGAGCGCCTGCTTTTCCGTTTTAGGTGTGTGGCAGACAGACAGACGGACGGAGATAAAGACGAAACTATGTAGGTTCAAAGCAGACGTTGATTACAAAAACAGTGTAGACACATTGAATTTTAATATTAACCAATCTTAAGTTAGTGGCATCTTAAGTTGTAACTATTGCCTCCTCATTTACTATGTTCTATGCTTAAGGAAAATATTAAGGAAAATATTATTATTATTATTTTATCTTTGTAACTGTATTAATCAACAAAATACTTATATTCACTGTTCTAAGTCGTGAACTTTTACGGTAGCGTTCGCAATTCAAACCCACTTTGATTTCCATATAAAGCATTAAGTGTAATTCAGGTCATCGATAAATTTCTTCTTCAAGTCCGCATTTGATATAATACATTTTTATTGAATTTATTTACATTCAAGTGATGTTTACTGCTATAGATCGTCAAGTATACAGCATATGTACAACAATTACAGTGTGCCTCCTAAGTAACCTCCTATATGATATTGTATCATGTACTAAAAATCAGGACACCTCAGAGCCGATCAATCATACTTACAAAATATGTATTTAAAAAAACGGGATTTCGCGCCTGCAATCCGCGAAAAGGTAGGCAGAAGAGTGTAGTACACTCCCACGTTTCACCAGTTACGTCCATGTCTCACTATGGAATAGGTTTCGAGTCTATACTGCACCGGCACATGACCATATTTGTAATAATTTGATATTAAATAAACATTTTTTCTTAATGTTCAGGCATATTATACGTTTTATATAAAATATATAAAACATATATATAAAATATATATATATATAAAACAATTTCGTGGTCGATCGTAAAATTTTAATTAAAACATACACTGATTCAAGGCCAAGGAGTTACAGTACCTATTCGTTCAATAGAGGAATTTAATTCTATATGTAGCATAGTCCTATTACCGAATATCGATTCGCACTGAATGCAAGAGTGAGCCGAGTCTTCTAAAGGACTCAAACATGTACACTCATTTAAAGTTCCAGATACAAGTTCTGAAGTAGTTCCACCTCATCGAGCTGCACCTCGTTAAGGTAAAATTAATATATACACATATGTATATAGGTTCCTTAAAGTGTAGCGGATATAATTAATGAACGAACTTATATGTAGTTTCGAGGGGAGTT
>DWDV01002717.1:0-11291 GCA_018245615.1 Mimoniades ocyalus
TTTATAAATTTTCTGCGATGGACTAATATTAGATAAAGCTGTAGAAAATTTTAAAAATGAAAAAAAAATCCTGTGCCTAAAGTATAAAAGATATTTGATTGAAAATTTGTTTGGAGGCTTGGGAGATAGATCGGTTCATGTGGTTTAATTTATTGTCGTATTATGGTATCCACCCTGTATAGTAGAATTAAGACTTATAGCCGATGGATCTCTCCCTGCAAGTTTAAGCTACATATTTCGTACCGTTTTCTCGTGAGGAACCTAAGCAAGTCACTTGCTCGGTGTTTTTAAAGGTGTGTTTCACATTGCGGAACTACACACCATTTATATATCTCTGAATTCATTATTTAAAACGAAAAATAGCAACTAAATAATTGTTCCTGTATCATTACTGTTGACGTACAGTTTACACAGACGTGACGTAATCTATAGCGACGCCATGACACCGGCAAGCATTTAAGCGGCAATTTTAAATTTAAAAGGCAATAATATATTATTAAAGGCCATATTATTATTAAAGGCAATATTAAACCTTTATTTTTTACAAAAACAAGATATTTTTTGCTAAGAAGAGATACTTTCAAACATCATAGAACAGTTTTCCAAAATCAGTCATCGTGCCTATTACATCCTGTTGCATCCACACGTAACTTGTATAAAAGAAAAACGAAGTTATTAGAATATCAAAGAAATCTATATTTATTTAATTTATATATTTTAGTAATTCTGGCTAAAAACGCCCATACACTATATTTTACTAATGCTGGCTAAGAACACCCATACACTGAGAACATTATTAGGGTAGGCGTACACTTGAACGGCCAGCCCAAATTCAACATCGGGATCGTCGTTTAAGTAAATGCCGGTGGTCTTGACCGTGGACGTCACACTTTTGCTGGTGGTGTACGGCACGTTGAGCGGGAAACCAAACATCTGTGAGGAGAGCACAATGCATTAGTGGTTAATACCTATATTTTTCATTTCTATTTATGTTAAAGTAGTTGATGGATCGTGTAGACCAAAGATTTACAGCAGATATACTTATGTTATTGACTCTAGGGCGCAGCTTTTCAAACAAATATAAAGTTTTACGTGATACTAATCACAAGTGTTGCTATCCTCTGAATACATTAAATAATTGATATACGTCGTGCCTATTACCCGCCTGTGGGTTGTTACATGACATATATTTCATACTCTTAGAACTGTAAAATAACTATGTAAATAATATACATGATATGGTTTACAGATGTCCAAATTATATATATACCTTATATGTTACCATTAACTGCTTTAATCGTTGTCCGGGCGTCGGCCGAGGCTCCGTGGGATGAAACGTCCAATACTCCCAGTAAGGCAGCCTTTCACGCAACAATCCGCCGCAGTACCTAGCACATTGCGATAAGCGATAGCAACGGTATCACACGGTACTCTGGATACCAAACTGGACAGAGATTGTGGTAAGCAAGGCAGTTGAGATACAGTATGTATGTAATGTGTCAACATAATATCCTTCTAAATACATACACAAATAGATTCATTTTACACCGGGACAAAAAAAAATACGCTTATACTACGAATATTCGCCCTCGGCAGAAAATGAAGCTGCAATCTCCGGGTTAGTAGTCAGATTTACTAAACGTAACCATGCGCCAGTTCATAGAGATAATTATGTACACCAATTATCATCAGGCTATTAAAGTCCGTTGCTTAACATAGGCTTTGAGGCATGAGAGTTTCAATCAACCAGATGCGGCATTACTAAATATAAAAATTTAAGGGTGAAGTTGTTGACCCATGAACATTTTTTTTTAAGTTAAATAAATATTTTTTTATTATCTAGTTATTATTTTAGTTTCTCAAACATACCCTGTTTCATATAAAAATACATCATAAATATAAACGTAACATCACGCCTGTCATCCCCGAAGAGGTAGGCAGAGGAATGTAGAACACCCATATTTCACCAGTTACGTTTATGTCCCAAATGGAATGGGTAGTGAGCCTATTGCCATACTCCAGGCACTTATCCAGACTCCGAGCCACTACTAGAAAATCTAAATTAGAAAATTTAGTAGTACCCGACCCGGGAATCGAACCCAGGATCTCCCGTTCGGCAGTCGTACTTGCAACCAACACGACCAACGAGGCAGTCAATAATAAAATAAGATATTTAAAGACATCAATTACGTTGTATTCAAGCCTCCACTTTTTATACAAAATATACAAAGAAACTTCGGTATATAACTCAAAGTAATGTAAATAATTTAATATGCAGAGGGAACATAGTATTGGAGATTGAAACACAATAAGGATAAAGCGTAAAGGCAAAGAGGTAAAAACAATGTATTTAGTGGGGTTGCTTCCCTATGTTTTCATCGGAATGTAGTTTCTTAGGGGTTGAATGTAAGTCATACTACTTGTTATATATAGGTCTCTCGTAGTAAAGGGGATTTGGGTAGAGGGAGTATTTCGCCTCTAGTTCCTACGCTAGTTCAGGATCGGATTGAATCTACGTACGTATACACATTTATTTTTAACTATTTTGTTGTAAATTGGAAAAAGAACAAAAATAAAAACAACTCTTGATAAATGTTCGCAAACGAAAATAGACGCGCATGAGGCGAACGGCAAGATACGATAAATTAAATGAAGCTAATAGGTAGACATTTAAGCTTTTCCAGATCAGATTAGTCAGAAAGTCGATGAAATAAGGACCATAAGTTTTTATACTTTTTTCCTATTGGAGTTCCTTCATTTAAATTGGTACAATCGAGTTTGTCTATTTAGTGTGAAATTTTTAAAAATATTACGATTGAAAATGTTTTTTCTTTTGTTATAAAATCTGATTCTATTAAAGATAGTGGCTAGTATAAATTGGAAACGAAGAGGTGTTGGTGAGGCTCATGTCTGTCAGGCTGGTTTGATGATGTGTTCAAAAAATACTGAAATTTTTTTCGAGGTTTGGAAGGGATATGCCAACCCGCACTGGGCCAGCGTGGCTGACTACGGCCTTAACCCGTCACTACCTGAATGGAGACCTGTTTCCAGTAATGCAATGATGAAAGCGTTGAAGCTGATGAAGTGGGAAATATTAGTGCTTTAATGCGAATTAATTTAAGTGGCTCAGTGAAAGATAAAACATACTCGTATAATAATAATGTATTAAGAATTATCAAACCAGCTGATGAATATACACATGAACTTTTACGTGTAAAAATTGAAAGTCAACATCCCTGTTTCATTAATCTGAGTCATTGATCATTACACCAACAGGGCCACAAATCTAAACCCTCTAATGTTTTCCTTTAAAAGTCCATATAAAGCGAGTTAAACAGTTGTGTTTAAGCTATTTGTGTTTACATTTAATAGAATTTTATTTCGTCAATAACGATATTAAGTAGCTTAATTTGATTGAAAATGAATTGAACCAGAAATTTATAAAAATATGTAACTTGTTTTAGACAATAAAAATTATGCACGAAAATTAAGTACGGAACTCCCTGAACATCCAATTTACGCTTGATCAGGTTCTTTTTTTTAGTCGCACGCAAAGGATTCTCATATATTCAGCCAGCATTGTGACAAACTTGTTAGCGGGAGATATGATCACGAAATTGCGAATTAAATTAACAAGCACGTTCTGTTTTAAACTAGGCGGCCATTGAAAGATTCCTTGTATTTATCTTGTGTTGTATGCGTTTTAGAACTTAAAGATTTTTGTACTGGATATGTCAAAGTAACATGCCTTGAAATATTTCAGATAAGTATCTCTAAACCTTTGTTATAATAATTATAATATTTTTAATTATGTAGGATACTGATGTATGTATGTAAGGGGGCGCGGCAGGTCTGTGTATAAAGATATTTGGCACCCGGTGCTCTCTGCCACCCCGTAATGGACCAGGCGAGGAGATATGACTGATGAAAGTCAATTAATTCAATTGGTTATTATTTATAACAAGACACATTTCTCGTAATAGTTCTTAACAAATATCTCCAAATGACATTCATTCGTATGAGTTTGAGTTAGGAATCATTGTGCATACAAATAGTTGTAGCAGTTTATTGCAACTGTTCTCGAACTTTCTAATTTAAATACGCGCGTTAAATAACATTGAGTAATTTCGAAGTGGAATAAAAACAGCTAATTACAAAAATATGTTGTTATACTCCGAGAAAGGAATAATATAAACGTATATATTTCCTCAAACGGATTAGGTTGAGGGGTGTAGTACACCCCACGTTTCACCCGTTATCTTTACGTCACTGGATGGAATAGGGGGAGAGTCTATTGCCGAATCCCGGGCACAAATCCATACCATTCTATTTTTGAATTTCATATTCAGTTTTCTCGTTTATTTTATTTATAGTAGCCAGTTTACAGGGTTCTAGCGCTTGGTGGCTGTGTTAATTGCCAGTGCTTGCAAGCGAGGTTCCCAGAATGGTCAGTGATTGCTTTTAAGTTACCACCATTATTTTATGTGTTTAAAAGTTAATAGTAAATGTACACCTTAATATGTTTGTTTATGTGTTTTTGTTCATGGCTTTTGTTTATGGTTATTAAGTGGCTGCTTACATTTCTACGTATCTATCTTTGGTGTGGGTCGACCTCCACACTTACTACATTATTGTGTAATATCACACCTGTAATACCCGAAGAGGGAGACAAAGTAGTGAAATACACTCCACGTTTCACCAGTTACGTTTACGTCCCACTATGGAATAGGTGGTGAGCCTATTGCCAAACACCGGCTACTTATCCAGACTCCGAGCCACTACTAGATATGCGAAGTTAGGCTTTTTAATTTTTTGTATAGCCTATGTGAATAAAATTGCAACTAGTGTCAATTTACTTTTTTAAGCCAGGAATCCTATTTAATTTGATGTAAAAGAAAAGGAAAATAAGCAAAATTTTTTACACTTGGCCATCACAGGTCGTTCCATTAAAACTTCAATGTTAATTACTGGTGCATTAGTGCTCTTGCGAGCCAATTCGAAAGGCTTCGCTGTTTTGTTTGTCTCTCTCACCTTAACGCACTAGCCATATGATAGAAAGGGACGCAACATGAAATAGTTGAACATTAGTATGAGGAGCTTATGAATAAGCGTGGACGTTCTCAGTATTGTGTTCACTCAATGTTTTAACAAGGGAATTAACGCGTCAGTCCACTGAGTTGCTTTACACGAATTATTCTTTTTATAACATACACGCAGCGAGGAAAGTTTCTCTCATATTAACGTGGACTACTTTAGATTTTACAGCATCGTCCATTCAATTTTACATTCTTGTCCCGCACCAGTTCATTAGTAAGTATGGTTGACAAAAACGTTTTGAAATAAAAAGTCTATTTGCTAAATAAAATGTATTTGGTACCAATAAGAGTATTAGTAGGTAATGGAATTTTGTCGACCGTACCTTTCGAGCGGAAGCCATAATAAAGCTATGTATTCGTTTGCAAATATGATTTTATTCAATTTATTTCCTTTGCACACTGCAAGGCGTGCTCCTTTCGCGCCAATAAATATCGCTATCTGAGCCCATAGCATCTTGAATGGATGTAATGCTATGAACATATTGAACCTGTTCGGGTGACCGAATAAGTAATGTTGTGACATTCTAGAAAAATCGATCATGCTCGCCGGATTTCCTTAGCTGATATTTTTTTGTTATTTTGTGTTCTAATGTTTATTACTGTACTACATAGTAACTTCTATCAATCAATACAGTGTATTTATTACTATCAAATAATTCCTTGTGCGTGTATGAAGAGAGTTATAAAAGTAGAAGAAGCGCGTCAGGTCTGTTAGGAATAGAAATATTTGATACTCCGTGATTTCTGGCTACTCCACAAAAAAGTATTTGTTAGTATATCTGATCGCTTACTCGGCAAAGCCTATGCTGTGGCAACAACACAGATGAGAAAAGATATACGTAGGTTTGAACATTGAAATCTAAAAAAAAACCGTAACATCACGCCTGTAATCCCCGAAGAGGTAGCCAGAGGAATGTAGAACACTCCCCCGTTTCACCAGTTACGTTTACGTAAATATTGATAAACATTTAAATATTAACTTAAACATATATGTAAGTAAATGTTTCTTTTTTATTTTATTACACCCAGCCAGACACAAATAATATATATGTGCTAATCACATAAGCGTTCCTTTCGGGTTGGAAATCGTACCCATGACCTCCGCTCATCACTAAGTTTCATTTGCCACTGGTCCAATGGATCAGTTTTATCATGTCTTACATTTGTCAAGTCGGAACATTTATATAGGCAGACATAATATATTTTACGATTGTTAGTCTGTGGTTTGTATTTATTCTACTATGTGGTTGCATTGTTGCGGTGTTGCCACTAAACAAAATATAATAGGAAGGTTTAGTGTTACGGAAAGTGAAACTTGAATCTGAATAGCCACTCAGTCGTCCCACAAAGCCTAATAGGTAGTCGAAAGTCTGAGACTTTGAATGGTGAGGTATTGTCATAGACAAAGCGTATTCTTTTCTAGAGAAAACTTCTCAGTTTGAAATGTCTTTAGTGTTAGAGTAACGGAACTAATGTTAGATAAATAAGTTTTTCATAAACATAACATACTGGAGTTTCTTTATAAAGTTACACATTTTTTTATTCTTGTTAATTATCAGGCTGCCTGTAACAAATACAATTTTCTAAATTTAAATCAAGTTCGAATTCCAAATGAATCCGGGTGTATATTTAGCATTTAGCTAAACATGATGTCATAATACGGGAAAATGTTAGTGATTTAGTCATCTGTTTGAATTAATGAAGAAAACACTATTTATCACAGGTGATGACATATAATATGTTAAATCTTTTAGAGTTATTTACGCTGATAAAGTATAAGTCTTAGAGAAATAAGACTGGTGTCTGAGTTTCCAAATTATTCTCAACCATCTTTTTTATAGAGCATATAAAGAAAGTATTAGATTTTCTGAAACCATTGATTTTTTATACCGGCTTAAAGGATCCTGGACCCACTACGCCGCTATGGAGAGCTTCAGCGGTCACTGGAGGTACCATATTCGCTTAGTCTATGTTTTAGATAGCATATAATTGTTGTATACTAAGACGTTTCACAAGCTACGTTTACGTCCTACTATGGAATATTTGTTTTATTTTATTTTATTGGTTCAGTAAACTGAACATTACACTATCTAATAAATAATCATAAATGTCTAAATAAATGGTACTTATGTGTAATGTCCTTCTAGAAGTGAAATTATTTAGGTACACTTCTTAATTAAATATACAAATGCTATAATAAAAAAATATATATACCTATGCCTAATTAAATAAATAATTAATTGAATAGGTGGTACAATCCTTTGCCTACCTCTTTGGGATTACGGGCGTCATGTTACGTTTTGTTACGTTATAACTGTTGTATACTATTGATGACTTGCCAATTTCTTCGATAAAATCTTTACCAACAACAGTATGACGAAGGCAAAAAACAGACGACAGACGTAAGTAAAAAAAATGTAGTCATATGAACATATCTAGTTTATTTTTAACATAGTGTTGCTGATTTGTATAAAAAGAACAAAAGAAAATCGCCATTTTTAGAATACAGCCGTAGGTACATCGAGTTGTAATAAAATCGGTATAAAGTTTCATGGCAAGCCTTGTAAACGGATGCAGTGTAAAAAGAGTAAAATTGACACAGGTTTAAAAATAGAACGCGTTCCCGCCCGATTGCTTTTTTTTCAACAATGGTGACATTAATATTTTTTCCCGCGTTCCTTCGTGTGTTCTTTCTTACATTGTTTCCTATGAAAATGGTGAATTTTATTTCGTGTAAAAAATAGATTGTCTCTTTTAAAAACGATTACAAGACGTTTAAGGATATTTTTATAGAGTTCGTTCCATGTTTTCACATGGACTTTATTCTTGTGAATGCAATAACGTATTTCATAAGCGAAAATTAATTAAGTTTCACAGCTTTTATATAGATCTCAGACATTATTTAGCTGCTAGTATAATGTTATATGCTAGTATATTGTTATAATGCTAGAGCGAGGTTATTGTAGATTACTAGATTCTGGAATGGCTCATGCATTGTTTTATTTTAATTACATAGTTGAAATATTTTCAAAGCAATATTTATTGCGTTCTGTTTTATTAAAATTAATTCTTTAATTCTCTCTTATATGTATTATACATGAACTGCCCAGTACACTCATACAAACAGAGTAATATTCAGGCAGGTACATAAAAAATATAAACCATCCTAAAGGATATAATTTTTATACCTAATCTGTTAGCTTGTCAAGGTGTGTAAACAATATGTTAAACATGTCCCAGCACCACAGAACGGATTTATCTAACTTGTTACTCCGCGGGCATTTTTGTTCGACAAACAAGTTATTCTAGTGAGGGCTTAGGGATAATGCATTTGTTATCTGTGGGGATAAGTAACGAAAAAAACAGGACGGGAACGCGTTAAATCTTCGTGTGGACGGGAGAGGGTACGATTGTTGCGGTTGCTATGGTTACATTGTTACTTAATAACATTCCAAGCAGTACTAACTGGCTGTTTTGTATCAGTATTGTTCTTTACACTGATGCCGCTCTACTCATGCATCCACATCATGCTGTTTCCATGTTCACTGCTATTATTACACAATGTCACGCCAAGTCCCTAACCGTGCGGGCAGAGAGCACTGACTGCTATATATCTCTGTCCCTACAAACACTACATACTTTTTCTAAATGTAACAAAACTCTTCGCGTATGTAAATATTCGCCCGTTCCGACCTAGTTCCCGAAGGTTGCTAATCACATAATAACAAACGTTAAATATAACGTTCTATTAATAATGAATAAATAAATCTAGAGACCGATCGGGCCCAGTATTGCTGTATACAGAGTGACGTATGCATGAAGTTTTAAAAGTTTGTACCTATATGGCTAACTATCATATATGTACTTCTCAAGCGAAATATGTAATTATTTTCAGTGTTAAAGCTTTGACCCACGTACAAGTACGCTTTGACACGAGTTGAATGAGGGTGTTATTGTACTAATTCGTAAGAGGAAAGACATTATTAAAATCTTTATCAATAATTAAATTAAAAAATTATAAATTGTAGCTTATCGCTTTCATTAATTCATGTCTTAAATTTCTCGAAACAGGGTATAACCTGGAAAATTGCGAGTGAATCTTTAATTAACCATTAAATGAGGCACAAAGGAGAGAATAAGTAAGGGCCGTATCTTGCTTATTAACAGCCGATGACCAACCTGTTTACCTTTTTTTAAAATTCCAAGACGAATCACGCATTTGCCTCGTTAAAAAAATGTATATCCTTTGTCATGTATCCACGTTTTATTGTAGGAGGGACCACCTACATAATACGTTTACCACAATAATTGTGACCCAAATAATCGTTTCAATTTCAACCTTACGTCCAAAGCATACGGTCTTATTGCTTATCGAGCAACAGCAATCATTCGGGTTCTTAGTTACATTGCGGCTAATTAATTAAACGTTATTGCAATTTACTCTTTATTTCGTTGGTTTAAAGTTCATTAATATTTTTTGTCGTTGCTTACTGGTTGTTTGTCGAACGGCTTGGTGCGCACCTTGTGCAGATGGCAAATTGATATTTAAGCGATATTGTATTTTAATACAATGTGACAAGGTCGAAACACTTTATGTTGCATGAAACCTAACTGAAGGTAGCGTTCAGTTTTCGTCAATTATGAGTCATTGTAAAATGGAACTTATGGCATAGAGATAAAGTGCAGCGTGTGGGTAGTACGAACAACCAATTTTGGGAAGTAAGGCCGTTACCACGTGGGCTGTGATGACTCATTAATCTTGAGTTTTAAAGGTCGAGTATACTTTGTAATATCATGTTTTCTTTAACAGATTTATAATTTACAATCATTCTTTATTAGTTATGTTCGTAGATTCGCCGTAATTTTACTAATTAAGATTACTAGCACGATACATATTTACGATAAGAACCTTCGAGATATGTTAGGCTTAGATATACAATAGGCATTTAAATATTCAAATTACGTAGAATGTACCTATGTTACAAGGGAGCTACTTTTTAAGGTACCTGTAAAAGGAAGTCTTTCTTTATCATGGTAAATTATAATAGTTGTAGGGAAAAGTCAAATTTTCATTACTAAATTGTATAAAATATAGATGAATATGTATTATGTGGGCTATTGAGAAGACTACACAATTTTAAATGTGTCCAATATGACTGCGTCGTTAGTTCAATGGTGGCAGGCGCGACTGCTGATTCTGGGTTCAAATCCTTAACTTTTTATTTTTTAGATTATCCTAACTTAAAAATTCTAGTAGTGGCTTAGAGTTCGGATCTGTGCCCAATGTATGACCATAGGTTCACTACCTATTCCAAGATGTTGAGTGAAACGATGGAGAGTATTACACTCCTCTGCCTACCTCTTCAGGAATACAGGCGTGGTGATAAATTTTTTTACAATATGATTACATTACTATTTGGAGTAGGTATGTAAAATGACATATACATTCATAATCAAGATTATACAGTGCGGTAGAGTTGTTTGCCAATCCGCACTTGGCCTGTGTGGCAGACTATAGCCTTAACCCTTAAAGGAGACAGTTCCAGCAGTGGAACGATAAAAAGGGTAGAAAAAAAAAATTGGCAATTTGGTGTAAACATCCACGAAGTTATGCTTCCTCAAACATAGAAATTGCAGTAAACATAGTCTGTAATGAATATACGATAATGTAATAAGTCTGTAATGAACCACACTTCTCTGTTAGTGTAGTCAACGCATTCGAAATAGGGGTGTAATTGCATGTCTGTTAACTACATAAAACGTATACGTCTATACGTGCATTAAATTTTCAAAGCATGTGCAGTTAGTGCAGATTGCATGAATTTGCATACGCGTGCTCACGACACATGCTTTGTTCTGTGCACGCATATGGTTAATGTACTCGGAATTATAAATGACATAATATCACGCGGTCATTTTCCTTAGCGTTGCACAGCCATATTTAGTGTTATTTTCTAGCCCGACTGTACGTATTCTGATGACGTTTTATGTTACTGTTTTAAGGTTAAAGTAAAAAAGTTGACTGCCTCGTTGGTCGTGTTGGTTGCAAGTGCGACTGCTGAACGAGAGGCCCTGGGCTTTTAACAGTAGCTCTGAGTCTGGATATGTGCCCGGTATATAGCAATAGGCTCACAACCTATTCCATCATGGGTATTAAAAGTAACTGGTGAAACGTGGGAGTGTTCTACACTCCTC
>DWDV01002718.1:0-11291 GCA_018245615.1 Mimoniades ocyalus
GAGCCGGCCGCGCGATCGTCAGTCGAGCCTCTTCGACTTCGAACAGCGGAGGCTCAGGTGCGGAAGTGACCGACGGTATCGAACCCGGCGGAGGCACTCGTCGCGGCTGAGCACGCGTCTCCGTCGGCGACGGCCTGTCGGTGCGCGGGAGTGGCTGAGACGCGACCGCAGGGCCCCGTCGGTTTAAAATAACCACTCGCTCGAGGATGGGAGGGCGTGCTCGTGATGTGGTCTGGCGCGTATGCGGACGCTGCGGCACTTCTGGTTCGTGATGAGAACGCAACACGCGATCGTTGGGCGCAGCGACGGAGGCATCACGTCTTGCCTCTGTGCGTGGTCGGCGGCCGCGCGGCCTCGTCGGTCCTTCGGTGGGGGAGCTGGATGACACCTCGTTGATCTGAATGTCGACGTCATCGACGTCAGTACGTCCAGAATCTTCCTCAGCAGAGGGCGCGTCGCCTCCGGTACTCGCATTGACGTGCTCGTCATTTGAACGCAGATGTTCGTCGGCGAGGTCGTCCGCTGCGCCAGGTTCGGGCAGCGCGGTGGCGGGCGCCGGTGAGGGCTCGCGCACTTCTGATGCTGCTCGAGAACGGCATCCGTTGACGATCTCCTCGAACACTTCGGAGAGCGTATTTACGACACGACTTCGGTTAAGGAGGCGGGCCATGAAATAGGACTCGGCAGGGTTTCCGTAGTTGCAAATTGCGTCGCCCTCATCAGCGTCGTCTTCACGCGGAGACTCATCCTGGGAGCCCACAGAAAATCGGCCATCGAGAGTGGCGCAGGGCGGCAGCGGCGTGCGGTCGGAGTCGTCGGGCGCCGGCGCCGGCTTATCCACGTCAGAGTATCTCGTCATGATAGTGAGACCGTTCTGTGGCACTTGACGCGCCTCACTTTCCGTGGGCACATCGGCACGGCTCTCCTCCGAGCGGCTGGGAGGTGCGGCTGGGACTGTGGGTGTAACCGCGGGAGTCGCCGCCTGCTGCTTCTGGGCTGTAGTTCGTGAGCGTAGCACTGTAGCCCTCGGTGGGCCCGGAGGATCTAACATCAATGTTACTACAGATGTATTGTCAGCCCTCATTCTAGTGTTGGACCATCTAGAAAAATAAAACCTCTTGTGAATATTTCTTTAACATTATATCATCATCATCATCAGCTTATCATAGTCCACTGCTGGACATAGGACTTCCACTGAAGGGTTATGTCCATAATCCGCGGGCTGGGCATGTAAGATGGGACATAATTAAAATTTTGTACGGTGTGTGATGCATCACACGTCCAATGAGCAATGCTCTGTCAGCAAAACGCGGTTACGCGGCGGCGCGTAGAGAGACAGTTGGCGTGGTCCGCTCGTACCGTACATACCCCAAATATCATTTTATATTATATTTATATTGTATCGTAAAGATTTATCAAATATATCTCTAGCTACGAAAATCAAGCTTTTTATTTAGCTGTCCTCGGTCTGCACGATAGGCATGATGACAAATTTTGAAATCCTCTTCAATAATGTTTATAGACGTCTACTTTTCCGCAAATATTATTTCAGTAAAAAACTAAGCATAAGTAACAAAATATTAAATTTTTTTCTATATAATTTGAATTTCGCGCTAAACCGCGCTCAGGTATCATGGTGGTCGTCTATGACGTCACGACTATGAAATCATTACTTTTTAAGCTAGTTTTATAGTTATCATAGATTTTTAAGTTTATTAAATAAAAAGTGTTATTTACGAATTTTAAAATATAATTGACAATTCAAAAAGGTATTTTCTGTGATTCTTTTATATTGTCATCATGCCTATTATATACAGTAAAATTGTTTAACAAATAAAACAGTAATTGGAATGACTTAAGATATCTGGGATTAACTACAAAATTCTATTTAAGGTCTTTAAAAAAAATCTACAACACCATCCTTCTCGATTAAATACACTTGTAAAAAAACAGATTCATATTTACAACAGCAAATCTTACTAGTAGGGACAAAATAAATAGTCTAAACTACATATTGATTGAGAAAGAACAAAAATTGCATTGCTAACAGACCCTCAGAAAGGTGAAAAATAATGAAATAACGGAAAATAATGAAACAAATTTGCCTCAGACGCCTGGAATCACAATGGCAATTTTCTTTGCTTGGATTAAGTGCTTGCAATAATTATGCAAGCGCTGAAATACGAAGTAGGAAATGGCTGACGATTATTTAATTCCACCTCAATAACAATCGACACATGTCTTATTAAACAGGTTTGTCACTCTGCTTTTAAGCTTTATTTGAATTTTACGCTATTTAAATAGTGTTTACGCGTGAAAACAACTATGATGCAACAGGGTGAATGAATATACAAAAATTACATCAATTGCCTTTTCATAGTGCCAAAGGTAAATACGAATCGAATATACGACATGACATAACAGAAAAAAAAAAATTTAAAATGATGTTCCACCATTCATTGAAATTCGCTTACGATCTTTTCGCCCTACTTTACCCATTGCCCTTCGCCAAACTACTACCCTTAAAAAGTTTTAGCTTATCAGTGAATAAGTTTCACTTCAATAAATTTAAAATCTGTACCTCTCGAGAGCATGGTCCACCAAGCTCTTAGATGGATTGAGCCAATCTCTAGGCTGAGTTCCAGCACCTCCAACTAATGCGGCTTCATTATGGCGTTCCGTCGCTTGTACTAAACTGACAGCACCTTCTGGAGATATCATGTTCCATAAACCATCTGTGCCAAAAATGAGACACCTGAAAGACACGAGAAATATTATTGACTTTCAACTTCCATTATTATTTGGAAACTTAAGTTATTGCTTGTAGAACTTTTTTTAACTGCCATTAGTCAAGAAAACTAGGGGTTTTACCTCGGAATGAGAAGTAGTCAGCTGTAAACTTATATAAACCTTTATTTTGAAAACCTAAAAAATCAATTTTTTGACCTTTGACCTTACAATATCGTGGACAACCTATGATAAGTAGGTTTTGAGACAAGTTTTAGGGTGTCAAAATGAAGGTTTATACAAGTTTACAGCCAACTATATCTCATTCTAAGATTCTTGCCATCATTTGTGTAATTTTGTGGACTATATGAGCATGTTTGACTACAATGTCACCTAGTGACGTGAAGTGTAGGACTTTAGCTCAGTTGCATATAAAGTACTCATTCACTGTTGCACAATTTTATCATGGGCGTTTTCAAGGGTGTGATTGAATATGGTTTATTGTTTTACCCATGCTTGTGGCATGGATGCTCAGGGGTAACAAGAACCAGACACCTCTAAGTATTTGTAATTCCTGTATAGACTGCCACAATATTAACGACCAAACAGTACTGTCTAATTTATAGTGTTCTTAATATCATCTCGCTGTATATTCACTCGCATAAAATTTTGTGTGGGTGTAACAAATACAATACAAAATTTACAGAACACAATAATTACCGAAATTTTGAAGGGTCAATTGTTAAAACTCCGACATCAGGATCGGGACTGACGATAAATTCATCATTTTGAGGGTTGTAACTCCATAGATCACCTAAGGATCTTGCTACTGCTAGGAAAGGTATCTCGTCCATTGGGGTATTTTTTTTTATTGGTCCTTTGTGTCCTTGTCGAGGTCGGTTCCAGACCACCCTGGGTACACCCGCCTTTGATATCACTTTACCTCCACATCTTTGGATCCTTTCAATCTCCATGGTTGACTCGGGTTTGTGATCGGATGTTAAGGGCTTGGCCGCCCATTCCTCTGAACCTAGAAAACAAAATAGTTGAATATGAAGATGCAAAATGAATATAATCTTAAAATTTGAATAATCGCCCTGGTTAAATAGTGAAAGAAATATATTATTCAAACAATATTGTAAAACTAAGGCATATTGGCAGGAAAATAAACATGACACACATGTTCTAACAAGGTACTGTAGCACATTTTGCAGTTCTAGTGTTTGCAAAATGACCTCAACAGTTGTAATTTTATTAAATGGCAATTAAAACAAGATTATATTTCTGAAGCAGATAGAAAAGATTTGTATGTGTTCACACAAAACCGTTTTACAACCAAAGTCTGTTCTATAGACTAACTAATTACTTCTAACCTTCATAATAGTGAATGTTTAGGCTTTCGATAAATATACCTGAAGCTACAACATGTTAGAGAGGATTATATAGTAAAAGACAAGTTATATTTTATAAATTTGATTGTACACACAGGTTCAGAGCCGAGTTCAAACAGTTAAAGAGTGATTCAGTGTTGCATCTATGGAAACAACAATTAGGTTACTGCCCTTTTGTCACAGGACAACTTTTGAATCAACAGGGTCATGCCAAAAATATTATACTACTATAAAAACCAATGCGAGCATGATGTGGTCTGACCACAAGAACCAAAGGCATACCAATAACTGTTGTAATGCTGATAAGGAACGAAAATATCAGGTCTACAATTAACCAGACTCAATTTTATATTACAAGTTGGGAACTATGGGCTGTGATTGTTAATGAACCTGTTATTAAAACTTGTTTGACCTAATTTAAGATTACTGCATTATTGACCCATTCATAATTTTTATCTGAGTTTCTTATTTGTGTTTGTATGTTAATGAATTTAAAAAATTTCATTTTGGAATATTTTGGATTTTTTAAAACCAGAAATGTTTGAAGTCATAATGTAAATACTAACAATATTGGATGTGTGTGGATAATTGTACAATAAAATTATTGAAAAACGTATTATATTGCAATTAGCAATTTCATGGTAGTCTTCAGTAAGATGTATTACCAATACATTTGAACACTGACATGAGCATGAACATAAACATAACTAATGGAAAGTGGGAGTACTACACTCAACCACAACCACACAGAGAAATACAGATGACATCTTGTTATAATAAAAATGATAGCTATTTACATTACGAATACAAACAAATATTAACATAATTAGTTATGGTAATAGTACTGATATGAGAAATAATACTAAGGCTTGATACAAATAACCTAAATGAAATGCATCTACACTTTCAATAAGGCAAGATTGTCTATCATGCTATAAAAAAATAATAGAGTGAATGCAGTGGCTGATATCTATAGTGCTTCAATTAAAACAAACATGTTTGGGCATATTACTACATATTTGTTAGCCGACAGTATGAACACTACTGCTTCATTTTTGTAATGATTTGTCAATCATGTTTGTGACACTTAAGATAACATGCATTAACTTCTTCACATGAAGTGATAATATAGGTGGACTTGTATGTGTGTTCAGTAACAAAACTGCAGTACTATTACAATAACTTTAGGTATAGGTCAAGTCACTAGATACTCAAGTCTACATTAAATATTTTTTAGAAACTCGCTATGGTTCATCTACTGATAATTGTTGATATAGGCTAATTTGATCGTTTATAACTGGTTGCTTGTAACAGCCTCATTGGCCGTGTTGGTAACAAGTGTAACTACCGATCAGGAGGTCCTAGGTACAAATCCCGGGGGGGCACTATTAAATTTTTCTAATTTAGATTTTCTAGTAATAGCTCAGAGTCTGAATATATGCCTGGTATATGGTAATAAGCTCAGCACCTATTTCATAATGGGATGTCAACATAACAGGTGAATCGTGGGAGAGTTTTACATTCCTCTGCTTACCACTTCAGGGACTACAGGCATAATGTTACATATGTTTATAACTGACTAGTGGAAGAAATAAAAGTATTGGAGGGTTTGCCATTGAGTTTATTGTTTTGAGAGTTAAAACTGTCTCTATAGGTAGAACAAATATTTTCCACTAAGCTCACAGTTTGAGAGGTATCTTTTAATATTATTACATCAAGGCTAAAAGCTGTTAAGGATGCTAAAAATTACTTCTATATAAATCAACTCAAGTTATGAGTTTTGTGTTAGTTTTTTAAATGAATACAAACCATCTTTCTGATAACCAAGCACAATTGCCGAGTCACCAACATGGCCAATATAAATTTTTCCCCTTCTAATAAAAGCAACACTTGCTGTTGTGCCCGCTGTACTTGGCAAACCGGTGACAGTCTTTGGCCATTTTTCTAAAAAAAAAAACAATTATTTACAATAACAAACTGCATTATAGTCAACATTGGTAACTGTGTCATTATTATAAATATTTTCATTACTTTAACCGTTCCAAAACAATTCCGTAATTAAATTGCCCCCACGAAGTTTTTGTAAGGAAGGAAACATGAAAATATCTACATAAAAACCAAAAACTGGCAGAACTGCTTTCACTTTGGCCCAATGTTTGTGTGGGATCTCGGAAACTTGTGCAACTGCCCGTGCGAACATAGCGATATGTTATCTAATATCTTTTCAAAACAAAACAACTACAGCCATTTGAAATTCTTTTGTCATGTCAATGTCAAAGCACTCTAGAAAAAATAATGAGCAGATAGATACAACAAGGTCAACAAAAACATTTTGTACAATCACTCTCAAATCTCCTTGAAATTATTCGAATATCGTGGTATGCCTTGAAAACGACTGAAATAGCTTAATATACCTAACATTTAAAGCCTTACCAAGCTCTTTCCACATGTTCAAGTGGGTCAACATGTAACCATTACGAATTGCTTTCAGCACGTCTTCATCATTGTCTGACCAAAATTGTCTCTGTTTTACTATTGAGTCCATTAAATGCTCCTTAGCAAAGGCTGCAGCCTCGCCACCACCGTGTCCATCATATATTCCAAAAAAAGCATACTCCAAGTCCCTTTCATCCTCGGTTTGTTGATACGCAACGGAAAACAAGTCTTCCATATACTTTCTCCCGCCCTGGCTACAATGGCCAGTGACGCGCAAATTTACACCAATTGATGCTGGCATCTTGTAAACAATAACACTAGTACTTAACCACAAAATGTTTTGATTCTACAGTAACACAAACTTTTCCACATTTTGCATTTGCAATTACGCGACTTGCGAGTGGAGCGGAGCGAGACTGACGACAGGACAGGTCACGTGGACATATTGATCATACGCGTGCCTGCTGCGATACGGCGTTCGCCATGAGTTAAAAAGAGTCGGCTATATATTTTATAGTTCTTACTATGAAGAGAAACAGACGCCATTATTAATTCCGCCATTTTCACTTTTGGATCAGTTGAAATACTAAACGAAGTTTTATTTTCACGATTGCTTTTAAAGTAACTTATTTAAATATGGACAAAGTACAATCATAATAAAACATTTTTTTTCATCGTACATAATATTGATATCAAAAATATTAAAAAGCGACAACTAAAAAGAAGCTAATCGTATAAATGTGACGTTCAAAATTATCCGCAATTAGACACGTTCAAATTAAAACGGACAGAAAATCGTATTTTCAAAAAAATATACATATATATCTTATTTAGTTGCCTTTATCTTCAAACGCACAATTCGCGTTGTTCAAATTTAAAACATAGACCTGAATTCCAATTATATTATTTTTACGTGGCGTTCTTAATTAGTTGGGACTTCATAAACGAAAGAAATATAATTTCATTATAATGAAAATGCCTCACAGTATGTAATTTACAAAGATAAAAATAATGCAGCAGTAAAAGTATTCATAACAAAGTAAATGACAACAGCTATGTTTTTATTACTATTTTATGGCTAACAATCAGACCGACATATCAATTACAATGACTTTATTTATGCTGCAACTTTATCTTCAGTAACTTCCCATGGTTTTTCCAGTCGATGCATATCCCAGGGATGTGGTTTCTTATATACTTCCATTTCTTGCAATCTTATACCACCTTTAACCACCTCATCCAAAAACTTTTCAACTTTACCACCTTCTTTTGGTGTTATATCACAGAACATTTCAGTAATACCACATTCCAGGCATCGTTGAGCAAAAACTCTTCCTAGATTAATAAATGCACATGTATCTGTGATACTGTAGAGTTGTTTATGCAATGCCCATTCGGATGTGCGCGCTTCAATCACTGGACCATTGATGAAGTGGACTACTTGTGCAGTTACCAGTCTGTGGCTCCGGATCAACTGTAATCTGAAATCACATTTCTCTATTGTACAACTTGAGCTTTGCCATCTGCATGACATTTAATGTGTTACTTGACTTGTGTTTCTGTACATGTCTCATTATATTTGTAAACACAGGTTAATACCAGTTATCTATATTTTTTACTGTCATCAGTACTACATGTATGCTATTATGTTTTTAAGTGAATATTTCCTTTCTTTCCTTTCAGTACGAATTAAGACTGTCCTATTATAGAGAAAAAAATTCGCCTTAGAGAACAAAAAATTTTTCTGTAAGGTGTGTGAAGTCTGTGAACCCACACTTGGCCAGTGTGGCAGACTGTGGCCTTAACCCTCTCATTCTGAGAGGACACTCATGTTCCAACAGTGGAACGATAAAAAAAGGGTAAAAAAATAATTAAAGAGAACACTGCTAGGACCCTGTATCCATGCTAATAAGATCTAACAAAGCAAGATATACTATTGAAAACAATAATTATAAAGTGTCTTGTTTTACAAGATGCTGATATAGCGTGGTTGCCTATGCACAGCTACATGGCCAGGCCGCCTATGAGCAACAATGTAAGTGGTGCGAGTGGCTGTGCTCTACCATCTCCAGACCGCATGCACACTGTGGGGATTATGGGCATGAGCCCTCAGGGGAAGCCTATGTCCGACAGTGGACTGTAATAGGCTGATTATGATGATTGACATCTAAAGTATCTCGGTACCAGAATCTAAATGCTAAAGCTAAAATATGCTAGCAATGTGAGCTACCAATTATCACATATCATGCCTAAATGTGGTGTTTTTACTGTATGTCTCATACACAATCTTAAAGTTGCTCCACATCCACAAGTGATGGAGAGAGTGCTGCTCTGTATTTCTATATGTGACAGAATCAGTTACTATGAAATCTGTAGATGAACCAAGTTGAAGATGAAAATGAACATAGGCCTCAAAATAAGCATAGGTCAGCCTCAGACCATGTGGTCTGACCAACTTAAAAAAACAGTAGGATGCAAAAGGCCCAGCACTGTGTGGAGTGTTGCCAATTAGGGGAGACTAATCCAGCTGTGGACTCATAAAGGCGTATGGGTGAATGACATGACTATAAGGATATGAACGAACATTTATAGGTTTAAAAAAATCCAATAGTACCCGAACCGGGAATCGAACCAAGGACCTCTCGATCAGCAGTCGCGCTGATATTAATATAATTTTATATACGTTATGTTGTAATACTGTCATTTACGTGTAGATGATAATTATATTCAATATTTTTACTTATGCCAAAACTTGCGTCCAGGATTATCTAAGTGGTATCCATCAGGTTTCCTGGCGATCCTGAGACGTTCCAAGTTTCTAGGGTTTCGGTTGATAAATTCTGCAGATGATGTCGAGTTAAACCTCGCTAAACTTGGCAGAAACCGTAGGTTCCTTATGGGAAGCATTATGGGCTATATATTACTGTCTTGTCCTTGTTTTTTAACACATCTCTCCTACAATCTGACTATATTTAACAAATAACCTAATCAAAGACCGTCAAACGTCAAATAACTTAATATGTGTGTCATTTTGACTGATAAACGTACCCACAACACATCCGTGAAATAATATAACAAAAAGTATAATCCTGTTTTGTAAAAAAAAAACATGTAACTTTTATGACTGTTTCATCTTAATATTTTAGACAAAATAATTTTATTATTTTAAATTAATTTCTTGTTTATTTCGTATCAAAAAGAGTAAACTAAGAAACCCAGCAGCAGCAGCAGCAGCAGCAGTTAATTTTAGAATAAATTTAGGTACGATCTATGTAAAAAGTTATTTGGTTTACTGATTGCTATGACAATCTATATATCAAAATTTCAAAAAATATTTTATTTTGTACATTTAGTATGGGTATTGTTAGTTTTCCGCCAGCATTAAAATCTCCTTACCACAAAGAACGCCGTTTTGTCTTGAAAAAAGTAAACTGTGGCAACTGGATATAATCCAGATAAATCAAATTGGTTAAAACTTATGTAAAATAGACCCACACGACTTGTCCATGTAACTTATCCGCGTTGCTCTGTTCTCAAAAGGCATATGGCGGACGTTTTATATATTTTTGCATTGAAAACTGATAAATTCTTTTAGTTATGAGTATCTTGTGACCGCTAGAGCGTATTTGTAAAATTAGCTGATAAAAGTTAGATTTAAATGTGTAAATAAGTTTATTATACCTAGAGTCTTGTAAATATTGATATTATTTAAAAAAGGGACATTTATATTCTTATTGTTAGTGAAAAACGAAAAGTCTGTGATATAAACAATACTTAGGTGATAGAATAATTTCTTGAACAAGTTTGTAAATACTGTACAGTTATTTTAGGATTATAGTAGATTATATTATATTGAGAGAAGACTGAGAATTAGTGTGGTATTAGCAAGCTATGTCAGCTGTTACTCTACTGCCTGCGTTGAAAGAGAAACCGACAGAGGAAACCCTGCAGAATGGACCCAACCAATCAGGTAACCATGATCCGCATGATGCATTTGTTTTCAACCTACTCGCTTTTTGCTAGACGATGTTAATGCGGGCTATTTACACGTCGACTTTCATAATGCATTCGAAGTAGATTCCGAATCAACTGTATTTATGTGCCACTGACAAAAGATCGCAGTATACACTCGTTGCTAGAAGGAGGCCGCATGCTTGTATTTTACAGGATCGTGTTAACTAGGACTTTTCCTGACGATGTAAGGAAATAGGTCAAACATTATGCGTTAACTTTATGTCAACTTTCATACGCTCCTGGTCGTTCTAATGTATACATGGATTGTTTTTTTACCTTGTTTGTTTCAATTAACGCGGACAAAAAAGCGAACAAGCCAACAGATTACAGGGCTACAAGGCTCCTAGTTGTGTGTCTTTACACACTACTAGGACATGAAATTGTATATTTATTGATAAAACCATTTTTTTTTGGAATCGTAAAAAGCAACGCTAAAGTAAAAATAATTTCTGTTGTAATATAAATTAGCAGAATAATAATAGAGTGGTGTTATCCTTCAAAGACTTATCTGTAACTGTGAATGGCTTTTATAATCTGATACTGTTTTCTAGTGTAGAAGCAGTTTGACTGCATTCTTCGGTGTAGTTTAATTTAGGAATATGTGATTAATTATCAAAAAGTAATATTACGCTTGTAATCCCCGAAGAGGTAGGCAGAGGAATGTAGAACAATGCCACGTTTCACCAGTTACTTTTAAGTCCCACAATGGAATAGGTGGTGAGC
>DWDV01002719.1:0-11289 GCA_018245615.1 Mimoniades ocyalus
AAACGTGGGAATGTGCTACATTCCTCTGCCTACCTCTTCGGGGATTACAGGCGTGAAGTTACTTCTTTTAATATTCAAATAATGTATAATACGAAACATTGTTTCTTTCTCAATACAGATAAGCCAATACAGTAGGTCAATCTTTATGAAATTCAATTAAAATTTAATTCGGCGCTCGATGTGCGCAATCGGATACAACTGTCACCGTGCAATTAAGAACGGGCGTATATGTTTCAAAAGAAAGACGCGGCTTTCTTAACGTTGTTATTGGCAAACACCACTGACCTGAAAATGGTGACAAAGTTGTGAATATTTTAGCACAACTCAAAATCGAGTGTATGGACAGTATAGCGTACGAGCCACAAGTCTTAGACGCATAATGTTACGATCAAAAAGTGACCACACACAATGCAAAATATAGAATTCTATTATGGAATATAAATTTATTGTACAGTATTAAACTAAAATCAAGTGCATAATTACATTTGCGGTGACCGGTGTAACTGGAAGACGGGACGCTCAATCTTGTACAGCTTGTATAATTTCATTACCGGTTCACATTGACAAATCTAACACTAACAATCTCATCGAGGTCTCTTTCATATGTCCACCAGATGCCACATGCAACAGTGGCAACTTGCGACAGTTCCGTTGAAATCTTCATATGTATAATTAAACAAATACTCAAATTGTCTGGCAGCGGTTGGAATGAAAATCTTAAGGTCGAGTTCAGTGGCATGCTACTGGAGAGGCCTATGCCCAGCAGTGGACGGGATTGGCTGATGATGATGATGAAGATGATAATGAAACAAACTAATTAAATAGTAATGAAATCACACCGCTGAAGAAGAAACTAAAAAAAAAGAAAATTGCTTCTATCATAAATAACCATTCAACAACAGCGTGTTTCAATTTCCTTCGTCACATCATTATCAACTGTTACATATCCTATGACGGAGACGATACTCCCAAACACACATGAACCAATCCTCGGGTACAACGGACTGTTATCAACAATAGTTTTCAGGTGTTGTCACAGCGTCGAGACGATAACGACTCTTCTCACGTGCGAGAGCAGCGGGCACACGTTGCGAAACTGGGACGGAGGCGGCAACATAACGAGTGCAGTGAGGCAACACCAGCCGTGCCGTTTGTTTGTTTTCGTCTTTTTTTTCTACAGTTAATTAAACATAGGCAATGTGACGAACTGTTGTAGATAAGGGGGGACGGGGAGGAGGGGGGAGGGTTGACGGAGGACTTTGAGGAGATTTACGAGTGACGAGCTGTGCAAGACACGATAGGTGACAGTTTACGTATTGCGTGAGAAATTTCTTTAAATATTTAAGTTGGATGAAATAACATAATATACATATGTTGATAAAGGTCCACTGTTTAACGCAGCTTTAGCTACTTGTATTCGGACTATAGATGCGCAATTCGTTGTAATTCTTATTCATCACCATTCTTTAGAAAACATTCTATCATCAACCATTGTACCTTTTAAATACACTCCTACTTTTATCTGTTACGTTTCATTCGCACTATGAAATAGGTTGTGAGCCTATTGCCATACATCGGGTATCCAGACTCCAAGCCACTACTAAAAAATCTAAATTAGAAAAATCCAATAGTGCCCAATTCGGGATTAGAAGCCAGGACTTCCCAATCGACAGTCTCGCTTGCACCAACACGACCAACGAGGCGGCAGTCAAAGAACATTATGGAAAACTCCAAGGTTTATGGATTTCCAAATGATGTTTAACAAAACCGTTAAAGCAAATAATATTTAACCGTAAAAATGCATGATAATGATTTTCATACTCAAATATATATTCCACGAATCTAATCTCGAACCAAGCTATTGGGAAATTAACAAGACAATAACTAAGGCTATAGCAATAAACTGTCATGATCGATACAATTAGAGAAGAAAACATAACGACCACAATAACTGGATAGTGGCACAGTTTAAGGCATCACTACTTATCCAGCGACGCTTACTTCCAGCGGCTATCGGAGTGTATTTATTCGTCCTACAAGCGTGTTTGCGGAGCACGAGCGAGCGCTGCGTCTGCGCAAGCGGATCGTGCGGCGCACCGTCGCGTCGCGGCGTCGCGGGAACAAACACTTGCACGGGCTCACTACGCTGCGTGTAACTGTGCCACGATAGACCATGCAATTTTGTCATAGAAACTATTAATCGTTACAAGAACACTCTCATTTTGGCTCTCCGAAACAGTCGCGCTGTATGAAGAGTATTATGAATATAGAAGAAGCATATCTCGGCACTCGAGCTCTCTGCGTACCCCGTATGAGACCTGGGATGACGATGTAATAATAATAACATTATTTTTCTCTAAGAGAAGAGTGTAGCAAACGAGCCGGCAAATGTCACATCATTCATTTTTTTTTAAACTTACAGAAGGTAATTATTTTGCTAGTTTTGCGGCCTAACGTGGTTGCCTTTAGTAAACATATTGTTGAGTAACAATCGCTTTATGGTAAACGTAGGTATAGCGGCAGAACTCCCCTGGATGAATCGGCGATATTTTATTAGCATGAAAGACGTATTAGTCGAACTTTCGTAAAGATAACAGGATTAAAACTAGTTCTTTTGAGTATCATTTACGTCAATACGTAAGATAAGAGATATCCAGAGATAGGATAATAAAAATCTGTTACGGAAATGTGTTAATAAAACATGTTTTTTATTTGACTGCCTCCTTGCCAGCGTGACTGCTCATCGAAAGAACTTGGTATCAAAACCCAGATCAGATACTATTGGAATTTTCTAAGAATGTTCTATTTAAAATTTCTGATAGTGACTCTGAGTGTGGGTTACCTCCAAGATTCGGGAATTACGAGAGTAATGCTACTTTTTTTTTTAAATATAATTTTATTGCAGCAATATGCGTTTAGTAAGATTTATTTTACGTTAACGTTGACAGCCCTATCGTAATATATTCAAGCTCTAACCAACGCTTAAAACTGTGGCCCCTCTGTACCATCATCATCTCCAGCTCGTTCCAATTGCACGGTCGCTCTACATGCTCGCAGACAATAAACGTTGCGACACGACACCCTGCCGCGAGTCGGGACTTGTGCAACGCGGCTCGTGCTCGCGAATCGCGGAAACCGATCTCGGCCGGTGGCGCGCGGCGCCGCACGTTCTCAACATTTCGATAATGTCAGTCCTATTGGCGTTTAGAAGGGTCGCCTTGAAAGTGTCTGTCTCGGCATCGAGATGTTAACCTTTTTGCATAACGTTCCACGTACATTTATTTATCATATTATAATAATGTACGGGAACGAAATATTGGTATTTGTAACTCAGAACACTCCTACTGTGCAAAATGAATTTGCTTGAATGTAATTTTAAATTAATGCAACAATGCGAATATAATTCGTTCAATATTTGCAACGTCTATTCGTTTTCAACACATTTAAAGCAGCACATTTACTAAAGGAGCAATAACATACGCGACAGTTACATTCTGTAAGTACACTACATAATAATTTGGTAATAATTATAATAAAAACATACATTTATTTTGGTTGTGAGATGCAACCGTTAAGCATTTGAGAACACTGGCTAATACCCTGGCTAATACTGGCTAATACCCGGTGACGTGCACTCGCAAGTCCAATTCTCACCGTGTGGGAACTACGGCGTATGTATATAAATATATATGAATGTATGTATGTACAAACCAAAATGACAATGCACTTGCTATCAATAAACATAACTACTTCTTTGTACGCGTTTCAATGGGGCGAATAAAAGTTGAATCGAATTTAAGAAAAAAAAAATGGTGAATAAATCGTCAAACAAAGAACAGTAGGCACATAAATCTCTGGTATCAAAATGCAAGGCAAACAAATCAAATATAGAATTTCATCTACATTAAATTATTTTAATAGAAAGGATGATCTGATGATAAAACATTACCGCAAGCGATTGGTCATTAAACCTTGTCCGTGTCCAATATATACCTACTACGATGCGGCAAAATACACTCCAGTTGCCTCTCATTTACTGGGATTCTTTTCCAGGAATATAACAAATTCTTTGTCGCGTTAATGTGTAAGCATAGTTGCTAAACACATTAACACTGACACATAAACATATTTTCGCCCTTCTATGTTTAGCAACCAATTCTAATTAAAATGTACTAAATCAACAAAATCACTTAAGTAATCAACCACAACATTCTCAAACGGACGAGCTGTAGTCAACGCAAAAGTTTCTATTCTATTATACGTTATCATCTATCATTTGGTTATTTCACGTGCTGCTTATTTATGAGCTTACACTCTCATGAGCCTTGTTACAGACCACTGTAAATAATAACATTCAATTATACTCTATATACTTATATATAGGTGGAACAGCGTAGCAGCGGGCGCAAACAATGAAAATCCTCAATTAGCCTAACAAGCCTCCCGTACACACATTAACGAGCTCCAATTAACCAAACCAACGCGCCCACTTTCGCGTGCCCATAAATTGGCCGAGTGACGAAATGCAAACGGTTGATACGGACCTCTGATACGACTGCCATTATTCATTCATAGTGCCTACAATACTTGTTACTTGTACATTCCTTATTCATAATTCTAGGATGAAATGTATCCTTTGTCACATAAACATTTCTCTTGATATAACAACCCTTACGTTGTTGTATGAGCAGCCACAAAAATCCAAAGTCATTTTCTGTTTAATTTTTTATCCTACCAAAAATCTTGCAATGAGAAAAACTTACACCCTTCTCGCCTTCAAAAAGCATGTTTATATTATACAAAGAAAAGAAAATACCTACAATTTCTTAACAAAATCCGTAATAGACATTTCGACATAGCAAAATCCAAACCAGAGAAATATCATTAATAATTCGCAACATACTAACCACTAGCAATGCGCCGAACGCCACGAAGACAACGCACCCAACACAACGGATCCGGTATTTTTTTCCACCGCACAAAATGCTAATCAGATAATTCACACTTTGCGTCTCGAGTGCAAGGCACACAAGACGCCGTCGAGTCTAGATGAGTCTTCAAAAAGGCACCGTACGATTCCAGTTGAAATACATATATCGTGCCAGAGCCATTATGTAGTTCCTTCGCTGAATACTGCCACTTAAATATGTAACATACCTTTACTATACACACATATTACTACATAATGATATCTTTAAGTAGAACTTTCTTTTTCATTAAGATGAAAAAAAAAGCTTATTATTTTTTTGAATACCAAAGCAATTCAATTCACAATTGACTTACAATTAGATTGAATTAAGACAATGATGATGCGTATGGGGAACTATAATAAGGATTTATTGTAATACACAAAGAGTTTAAGTCTACACCTATTCAACAGGGGGCCGTGGAATTTCACCAATATGTCATTTTGGACACTCCTTTAGTATTCGGTGACTCATTGGAGAGCTTGGCGCTTAACGATTGAAATTATCGCCTTCCCATCGCTAACTGGGACCGCAGCGGTTGTATGGAAATTTGCAAGATATTTCGAGGTCATACAAACGTATTGCTTAGATATCAAATATTGCTATTTTCGTTGATGATGTACGCATTCGTTTTGATAGAACGAGAGAACGACTTCACAAATTGAATCAGGCAGTAGTCACTGTCACCTATTAACATAATAATATCCACAACAAACACGACAAGATAGCAGAGATCGCCGACCGGGGTTAGCTTTAAGGGTATCATGCTTGTTTTAAAAATAATCATTTGGTTTATAATCACAAGTTTGCATAATCGCTTGTGTGTGGTTGTCTTAACTAAGGATTACATTAGCGTATTTCAAAAATGTAACACTTATAAAAAATCCTATTAAATATTGCTTATCAAACCGTACGGCCAAAAAATTGAGATGCCTTTATATTTCACTTCTCACGGTGTCACTGTCAACAAACAGTAATAAATTGAATTTTTTTGCTCGGTACCCGTTATACCGGTTTCGAAGTAATATATTTTATACGTTACGAGCACAAATTTTAAATTCAGAACATCTTCGATGTTTCAAATTGTCCTTGCTTTGCGTTCGAAAATATTCAGTAAAACGAAAATAAAAAATGGTACACACACGCACAAATACAAATGCATGCAAAAAGTCTATCAAAAGTACAGTCAAAGCGAACACTGTATTGTTACAGTTTTATTATAATCGTGCAGATAACGCCTTTGGTATCCCGCTCTACGGATAATCCGACCATAGAACGAATAACAGAAAGAAATGTTTCTTTGTAGTTTCAACATGGACATCGGTAGCTTTTCCATTGAAATTCACACGAAGCCTTAGTATCTTCAGCCTCTCTTATTGTACTAATCTCCTTGCGCTTTCTAATAGCTGAAATATGTATAAACGATTTTGCACTTATGTAGAATACAATGTTTAGTAACAAGTAGAAATATCTCTCTTATCTAATTAAGAAGCAACCATTATTACTCGTATATTAATATTAGAAAGTCTACAATAAAAAATTAAACATTACCTAGTCTATGGATCTTATAAACGAATTCCAATTGTACAGAGAGGCGCGATGACTGTCGTTCATTAATAGCGACAGTTGGACACCGACAATGTGGTAAATGTTATTTGTAACGTATTGTTCGGCCGACATCCCGATCGCGACGATACCGTCTCTACATTGTAGAGACAATAAAATAAAAATACAATAAGAGTACCGAAGCCAGACAGCCCGGCGCGGGTCCAGCAGTAAATATGGGAAACGATTCGCGCTAATGTCGGCAACATTGGCCAAAAGAGAGCTGGTTTTATTATTGCATTTTACAAATTGCATTCGCATTTCAGATGATACACGCTATTTCCGTTTGCTTCACATCGCCATATTTCACATATAACATATAATTACATATACACTGCACAACATTCAATTCCACGAAGACAGAAATCAACATAACGGCGTTTTTAAAAACATCAAATCTACACTTTAGTTAAGCAATTGATCGTTATCTTAACTAATGAGCGGAATGAAATAACCGTTGAAAACATATTACATTTCATTACGGAATATTAATAGGGAATTAATAAAACGTTTCGGTCTCTAAGGCTAGATGGCGGTACGGAAGCTAAGTTTTTGGGAGTTTTCAAAATAAAACCGGTTGTACTAAAGTTATGATTTAAGTTTGTTGTTATCAGGTCAATCAGCAATATGGGCAGACGTAAAGAGACGTGTAATTCATCAAGTTTATCAAACACAATTTGAATACTGAATCAATTATAAATATACACGTTACAGTAGTGAGCGTAAGTACTGAGATAACATTTGAAACAACGCTCTCATTAGTAATTTGGTACAGCCGCCCGCCAGGATTACATTACGCTATCAAACACACGCTATTCCATTACGAAACCCACTAGAGTTAAGGACAAAAAGAACGAACTCAATTCGCGTGATAATATTACCATTGGTAGGTAGTACTCGGCGCGAGTGAGCCAATTTGGCCTTCTTTATTGAATAAGAGACTAGCAACAGGGGTGATAATGGCGTGGCGTGGTGTACGCCTAGTAGTCAGATCATTGTACAGTCGACGTGCGTGTGTTTGGCAAACCGCGACCGGGGCCGGTGTACGCCGACCCCGCTGACTCACGGACCGGCTGCGGGTCTAATCGCCAAAACCGTTGCCCACAATAAAAATTTCAAACGTACGACACGAGATGGCAGACGAACGGTCGCGGCTGCACGGTTTCGCATGCGAACGCTAATTGGCGATTTTGTATTCAACGGAGCCAATGTAAAGTTTTGTCGCATGATTGTACAATATGCTTTAAATGGTTTGTCTCCGCTGCTCTTCAGTAGGTTATTTTCGAGAGAGGTAACCATGAGGGAGTGTGAGCACACCAGTTTGTCTATTCCTATCGCCAAGCAGGGAGGTATGCATGGTTGTGCATTAATTTGAAGAGTGCGATTTATGGAACTACATAAGAGACGAGGTTTTCCGATGTGGTCCTTGGACATATCGATTAGATTGTTGTAGATTGATCCATGTCAGCCGAAATATCAACGACATTTTGAATAGAGTGTAGTTGTTCATTTATTGCAGTTTCTGCTTACCCTGAAGTGGTGTGAATGTTCTTTTGACACTGTCATGAGAAAAAATATCAATATGAATGATATTGTCATACATTTTCCTAAGAAAAATCGGATGACGTCTTAAAACTTAATGTATTAATATTATCTACAGGTACTACACTACATTCACCGAATTAATTAACAAGTAAAAACTAGAAACGTTCAATATATAACTACTTGTCATATTTTACTAGCCGTACCAGTAGCAATCGCATTCACGCTGTTTAAAGGTTCAGAGAAAAGGGGCGCGGCTAGTGAGAAGCGGCAATTATAACATCCTCAACGCGAGTAATAACTTTTATGAGATAATAATTATAACAAATGATAATAACTCAACTTCTAGCAATACAATGTGTAACGTAATACGTAACAGCAAGAGTAGAATTTAGAATGACACGGAACGGAATTAAGACGTTTCGATGCGTGCGCGCGAATTCGGAAGAGCTGCATGAGCGCGCTCTTGACATCGTGCCACCGGAGATCGATGTCAGTAGAACGGGCGATCGGTAAGAGCCATTTGCATTTTACGACAGTAAAAACAAAAATTAGCGTAACGGCCGGACACCGTTTATAGCGGCCCGGCCACTAGATAATAATGTGTGGACAGCCTTAATAGATACGCACATCATTGAAAATATTTATTGGGCGTTTGTAACGAACGGTGATAAAGAGTCGAATGTCGCGGTGGTGATCGGCCGGAAATATGAATTTATCTGAGCATACATTTTTTAATCAACGTAAACAATTTCTTTCGTCGAATGACATATGTATACATGTACCTAAAAAAAATATAATACATTGACAAAAAACAAAAAATAAACCGTTTGTTGCTGTCGTCAACGTTAAAAGAGAAACACGTTCTAGACTTGTACGAAGCCACAAACATCAGTGACGACATGCTCAATAGCAATAAAGGCTCGAGATGCAGCGAAATAATGGAACGTTTTTTGAAAAAAAAAATTTAAATTATTGTTACAATTCTGACTAGAGGCATAAGCATTAGCCCACTGTCTGACTGTTCCTTAATAACTAGTATAAAATAGTTACTGTAGGGATGCACGGAATACAATGGTGACAAGCAACAGTTTAATAATGACGAGGAGTTACGTGCAATGACACATGGCCAGTGGGATCCGCCGTGTCAGACTCAAATAATGCTATTGGGTGGTGACAACATCACACCCCTATTATTTTGATTCCTATTAAATATCTGCCAACCCGTAGCCAGCGTAACAGACTGGCCTTATTTCTTCTCAATCTTAGATGAACCTGTGTTCAACAGTAGAACGATAAAATGGGTTTGTGATGATGATTAAGTATCATTCAAATGAAATCAAAAGTCACGCTAACGAAGCAAGAGAAAAATAATTCTTTACTTGGTTGGTAAAAACCAATCAATACTCGTTTTTCACGCGTCGACCCATACACAGTGTAGCAGGCACGCAGAACCGCGGAGAACTCGCCGGGCCACGGTTGACATTGACACGCCTAATTACGAGCGTGAGTGGCGTGCAGTGTCGCGTCTCGCAGCGGGTCCGCCAGTCACTCAGCCGTCCGTCCGTCCGTGCGCGGGACTTAACTGTGCCAATCTCGCTCCTCCGCCACCACTCCACGTCGAAATAAGGAAGAAGCTGGTCGGTTCCGGGACGTATTGACATCAATCAGTTACGTTCCAGTCGCGTGACAGTTCAAGCGCCGATACAAATCTGTACACATAAATATAAAGGAGTTTTTGTCGATTAATTTTGGTCGCACTTTTTGCTGCTAGAAATATAGGCATCGCAATTGGTAAAAGCGATTCGCTCACGAAATAACCGAACGAGAATATACCTATTCAAACATGGTATCGATCAATCGTACCATAGCAGCGATTGTAGTTGTGAACAGCGAAATATAAAATCAGAAACCAATAACACTACGGCGATTATCCGAGATTAAGTCGATTCGCCACGAGTGGTATTTGAGATAGAGAATTGGATCACGGCGACCTTGTAATTGTATTCTAATAACGGCGGGCGAAATATTCCATTGTGTAGCACCTTCACCACGGGGACAGGTACGCCCGGTAGGACCCCTACTTGACATTTTACCACTTTATCTGATAGTTACAACTCCGTTTAATATTATCCTGTCGACATAAATTACATCACCGGTCCACTCTGTGTAGACATTCACTGGTCTCAACTGTATAATCTATCTATTTTTGTCCCTCTATAAAGTTTTGAACGCTGTTTAAGAGATTATATAACTTATTGAACTTAAGCTGCAATGTAGGTACCACTTGAACGCATGTGTTGATAATTTCAACATATACGGGGTTAGAGGAACACATACGCAGCCTTAAAATAATGAAATAGATGTTTTAAAAAAAGACGTCGAACACTTCTTTTATGTTACTGATACAAAAGATCCTTCGCTCACAAGCCGAAAGAGAATTAGCAACGAAGAAAAATAATCACGCAAAGTACGAGGGTTCGTGTATATAAGAAAAGATTACTATTGTATCAGAACGGGAGATGTTCGTGACACGGTCTGTAATAATAATTTCAACAGATGTATCGCTTCACAAATATGTATCTGGAATAACAACTCTGCCAATCGGCTCGCTGATGCAGATACGAAATGCATCACTTGCTTCGTTCACATTTTTTTCTACAGACAACCGAAGGGAAACGTTAAGAGACCGGTATATACGCCATTAGGTTTGATTGTTTCAAAATAGTGGAAATTGAGCCTTGAGAAAAAATTCAATAGACGTTGACGATGATCTCATTAACAAGCTTTAAAAATTGTAAAAACAAATTTAGCGGTTCAATTGAAGTTTCATTTTGCAAAGCTTTACTAAAATTGTAGACTGGAAGACGTGGATTAAATATGAGACCGTGTCATCATACAACTTGAGCTGCACAGACCAGTATAAACAGAATAATAATTCATGATATATCGTGGAATATACACATAATAATTTGCGTACAGTCATCGGTAAATTGCTCATCAGACAAGTGAAGACGGTTACCTGGTAATTTTCCACCGAGAACCACATCAGACACCTAATGTAACTAATTAGTGATGCAGATCCGCTTGACATGAGTTTATTGCTCTCCAGCTATGTACACGTGATACCATTAACACTATGTTAATCACAACTGATAATCAATATTTTTTTAAC
>DWDV01002720.1:0-11289 GCA_018245615.1 Mimoniades ocyalus
GGTGAAACGTGGGAGTGTTCTACATTCCTCTGCCTACCTCTTCGGGGATTACAGGCGTGATGTTACTTTTTTTTTTACATCGCGTGTCGCTGGTTTATTTAATTATACGCAATTGAATAGAAGCAACATATTGAAGCAGTCACAGCAAGACAATTGTTTTATTTGACTTAAGGATGTGGCTGACAGAACAAGTCTTTAACTTCGATTTGGCCATTATACATACATTTACCTACTAAAATTTTAAAACTTCCACAAATATGTAAAAGTTTTCAACGTGGATGTAAATAGTTTTAATAAAAAGAACCATGACCAATAAAAATGCCAAATTCAATTATTTGTTAGTACTCCCATATAGAAATTAGTAATAAGTATTGAATTGAATTATAAATGTGTTTGTGTGCAACTTGCTTAATCACAACGTATTCTTAAACTTGATTTTAAAAACAACTTTTATTCTTATAAACACTGACTACAAAAATTCTTCAAGCAGTTTTTTTTATAAGTACAGATTCGATCAGAAATTAATTATATTTTGACAAACTATTTATAATATACTTACATTTATTTTGTCAAGTATGCCATATCGTAAACCGACTGCTGCAAGTAATACTTACAGTACTTAATGCGTAATAAGAAATATCTTCAGTCGAATGCGACATTGTTAAATATCACCAGTATATTCAGAACACTAGGTACGTGTTCGTGACCAACCTCCGCTCCAAGGTTGTCTGTTGGGAATTGTACATACCGCGCATTGTCAACTCAGCACTCAGATATAAGTACACAAGACTTATGTATGTATCGAGTTATATACACGCCGCTCCCACGCTCGCTGTACGAATAGCTTCGAGGATAGGAGATCTGTTAAACGTTCGTAAAACGGACATCCGCGTCTTCGGGCGCATCGATTTTGAACATTTTCCTAGAAAGTTCTCGAATAATGATGTTCGTTATAGGCACAAATATTAATTATTGGTGTCAATAAGCAAAACTACAATCGAAAGAATAACATGGCAAACATATATGAATGAAAATGCCAAGCGACACCAAAACTCACCTCTGTTTAAGAAACATGGCACACACTGGTTGATGGGGGAATCAGAATTATCCTAATCCAGCGTATACGTTTATAAAATGATGAATGTAGAAAAAGCACATTGGATCTGTAAGGATTAAGACAGTTGGCATTCAACACGGCCTGCTTAACCCGTAAGCGACGCAGTATGATTATGTAATAATAGAAATGAACTACAGCACATTCTACAAGTAATATGACTTACAAGCCTCAAATTAGGTTGAATTAAGTACTGCAAGCGTACATGGCCAGAATGTATCAATGAAGGTCAGCATTGGGCAAAAAAAATTTACAACAACAACTGGTTAATCGGCCCTGACTTTGTGAACTTTTACATGCCACCTCATTCGTAGGGTTTAGTAATTATAATTATCATTTTATATATACATATTAACATAATTATCACTCTATTGCAGTCCTCGTTGGTCAGGTGGTTGCCAGCGCGACTGCTGAGTGAATTGTCCTGGGATCGATTGCCAGGTCGGGCAAAGTATTTTTGGGTTTTCCTAATTTGAAATTCTCAGTAGTAACTCGGAGTCCGGATTTGAGCCCAATCGTGAGGTTAGGTGGAGTGTCGATACACGCAAAGTCGCTGGCAGCGGCTGGTTACTGAGAGCCGAAGATCGAGCTCAGTGGCGTGCTATTGGAAGGGCTTATGTCCAGCAGTGGACGAGAATAGGCTGATGATTACATGGGACGTATACCATAACAGGGAAAATGTTCAAGTACTACACTCCTTTGGTCACACTTTCATTGAAGTATTGGCGTAATGTTATATTATTTACTTAAATACACAGGAGCTTGTAATTTAAATGATCCTTAATTTCGATATTTCATGTACCTTGAGCCAAGAGAAACTACTTCCTGCAATATTGTAAATATAGGATGTTATCGTTATGCGAAAGTATGATTGGCCAGTTCGATACACCTCGTCTTATGTAAGATAATTTGAGACGTCGCGAGATACACGGATAGTGCTGAACGTTAAAATTATATTCCGGTTTATCTCACGTACATACATAGTACATACATAGTACGAACATAGTATATGTTTCCGGGATGAATGATGAGCGCAGAATAATCTGGTAGGTCTGTGAGTAGACAAATAAATCAGAGAAATAAGTCGCTAATTGATCAGGGTGAGTACTGGCGACTGTTGTTGAGCCATTTGCTAATGCCCATATCCCCTACTCCGAAGTGCCAAAAATTAATGGACGTCCGGCAACATCTAGTAACACCACTACATTTGCATATAAAGGCAGCGTGGGAAACGAAATTAATACGGTAGGTATTTTGAAGAGACTCTTCCTGATTTTTCGCTAAGGATAAAAGCCGCAATACTTATCATCATTGTCATTAATAATACTGCTAGTATTACTGCCGCTAAACATTTAATCACTCTATTCACACACGATCAAAAATCTGTAAAGTTAAAAGGCGCAATATTCAGTCGGTTCTAAGTTTCCTCCAATCGCAGCAGGCTGACGTTTGTTCAGAATGTCACTCGACGGTAACCGAGATGTAGGATGAAGCACTAAGTTGTGTCACTGATGGACCACGGCTGCTTCACACAAACGTTTTGCTTCACATTTGCTACGTCGTGTCCAATGACTACGCCGTCCAACCACAGTCGTTAAACGTTGTCGGAGACTCTAGGACTATCGCTCTGTTAATCAGATCTAGAGCACCGTAGTTGAGAAAACTTAAGTATTAGTGAGATATTTTTGAGCAACGGTGCATAAAAATCCAGTAATATGTTATATTACTCTGTATATACTCGTAAATATTGCATATGTATACGTTATAGATAGATATTACATTATTATATACGAGTATATTGTCTTTGTAAAGTAAAACTTACAAATTTATATTTGAATTGTTACGATACGCTAAAAGGGGGTGTATTTAGTGATTATTATTACATAATTACGCCATGTCCATTACGGCTAAGGTAGAGAGCGGCAAACTTCTATATACACAGAGACCTGCTTCGTAGTGATCACTGTTTTCATATATCGCTATATAAACACATCCAACTAGGAAATATCAAATAGTAGTTACATATGTTTTATACTTGCTAGTAGGTACCTGCTTTCTATGACATAAACATGTAGAATACTGTGTTTGTGTATGGATGCAGGAATATATATACGTAATTACACCTATGTCAACACAAACGGACGTGCCGCGCTCGAGTACTTGACCGGTGAAAGTGTTCAATGTCATTGAGCTTACGGTACTGCCGCGTAGAGAATACTCAGCTTTTTTAATGGCTGATTGTAATAAAAATTATTTATTAATTGATTGGACTACCTAGTTCGACGTGTTGGTTGCCAGCGTGACTGCATATCAAATGGTCCCGGGTTCAAATCCCGAGTCGGGCACTATTGCATTTTTCTAACTCAGATTTTCCAATAGTAGCTCAGAGTGTGTGTCCAGAGAGCAGAAAGCTGTGTCCGGTGTATGGCAATAGACTCACCACCTATTCGATAGTGTAAACATAAACTAATAAAACACTACTCTGCCTACCTTTTCGGGGATTACAGGTGTCATGTTACGTTACGTTACGTTACATAAAAAAGTTTGATGATGATAATACAGTTATTACTTATGGGTTTCTATCTGATGAGCTGTTAAATAATTATGTTACATATTTTTATAAGCGGCAGTGACCACCTCCATGGGTGGTCGTTAGCCAACCGTCCATTAACTACGCCTTTAACTGTAAATTAACGGATAATGAACCTCACTTGTTCTGCAAGCGACATGGCGAGTTTTCTAAACCTGCCGCCACATCAAAGTGACTTTGAATACAACTATTTTTAATTTCCTTAAGTCGCTAACTGGAATTGCCGTTTTCTCATTAAACCGGAAGATTCATTCTATTAACGCACTTACATTCAATAGAAAAGACTTTAAAGATGATTTTAGTGTTCCAATGTTGGGCAGAGGTCCCTTGTTGGAGACCTGCGGTAAGACCACGGTCTGCCACGCTGGCTACGTGCGGTATGGTGTACTTTACGTGCCTGATATACATTCTGGTGAAGTTTTCCTTCGTTGTTACAACAAGTGATATTAAATATCTTTATAATATTAATAAATAGTTATTTTTACTTGATAACTTTTTCTACGTATCTGTACGTACTACAAGTAAACGAGTGTTTTAATAGCGAGTGGTTTAATTTTATGTAATACAATCGTACGGTCAGAGCATTAATATTGTTATGTAATCGGGTTCATAGTAATTTTCACTGAAATTACTTAAATAATAATCATTAAGCTGTCATTATGTTTATGATTTTAACCGCATTGTAATCGTTGATGGAGGAAACTTTGGTGTTCTCCATTAAGTTCCTCAACGCGTTTAATTATAAATATCAAATTAAAATTAACTAATACGGAGTTCCGAAGGGGATGTTTTAATATTATTTTGATTTGTCTATTATTTTTGTCTTATCTTATAAACAGCTAATTTTAATAGGTTTTACGTAAGAACTTAATTCGTACGTAATCTCTGGAGATATAGGGTCGTTGTTACTAGTAATGAAATCAAATTTACATTTTTTTGTTATCTGTTTAAGCTTATATGCTTGTAAAAATGAGTATGAGTGATCATACTCATTTTTACAAGCATATTTTTGTATGTAAAAGCGGTACAATAACAAGTGTATTGGATTAGTATTGTACGTGAAATTTATAAAAACCATGTTGGCTATTAAACGTATTATACATATTATTATGTATTAATTCAATTAGTTATTATTTATATTATTATGTATTAATTCAATCTTGAACAATTACTTTTCGCTCCTTTCTATAATTTATCACTTATATTTATCATAACTTGTAATACACTATTAGTAAAGTTTAGTTGACAACCCTAATTACAACCCTAAAATTACAATTACAAGTTACGTACTAAAAATAATAAAATAAAGGAGAAAGCGAATCTGAAGAATTCTTTAACATGTTATTTGAGCTTGTTTTTTAAACAGATTTAGATCTTTGAGATCCTCACAACCATCGTGTTTATTAATGCATTATCGGTATAATGTATTTTATTTTTTGTGTTCTGCATTCCTCTGCCTACCTCTTCGGGGATTACAGGCGTGAAGTTACGTTTATGTATTTTATTTTTAATTTTATTTCACAGATTCAATACACACACTGTTGATTACTTTTGGGTGCAATACATAACACTGGGCAGTAGCTGAATATTTCCAAAAATTATTTTAAACACTGAAAAAAAAATATTGCCCTTGATAGACGGCTTAACGACAATTATTTTTCTCTGATTGAAATTTTATCTGGGTTGCGTACAATTGAAAAAGAGAAGTATAAATAAATAATAATAATAGTATCTTGGGAAATCACACACGGCCATGTGATCCCACAGCAAGCGAGAGAGCTTGTGCTATGGTAACCAGACAGACGGATGAAAAACTACATACATATATATATACATATAATTTTTTTTTAAATATTTTAAGTCAGATGTTAGTACACCTGTACTTCTTTAAACTAATTTTAAAATAATAATTACATTATCCTATATTTAGTCCTCTTCCCAGTGACTTTGAATGGGTGAAAAGGTTCAGCAATAAATAACTTTATGATGCCGCATGATAACTTTGTCATAAAAACTTATAATAATGATACAATTTCTTTTTTCACAGGTAATAATGGCGATACACATACAGATCTACATTAAATCACTCACAATAGTTCTCTTACTAACTCTCCATATTACGGCGTCTGCAAAACAAACAGCTAGGCCCGTACATGAAGTGGTCGAAGTTATAAATGAACAAGCGAGAATAGACGACAAGCCCAGAACAAGCGCTGGAGGCTTACCTTACGGGAACCCGTTAGCAGGGAACGTTAAACAAAACATAAGACTACATGCATACAATCAACAAGCTATGTTCAATGCTGAAAAAATAAGACAGCACAAAGCCCAGCTACAAAGGTGGACGAAAGCTCCACAACTCGTAGATAGCTATATGAAAGCGTATCACGAATCTCAAGAAAGTCATCAACTGGCATTAGAACAACAACAAGCTACTTTAATTGACGCGCCGGTTACTAAAGCTCCCAGAAGAAGAGGCAGCCCTAAACCAAGACAAGACAGTCTTAGATCAGGAATAAATCCTCTTCAAAGTGATACAATGAAAATCACCAAAGCCGACGCTGTGAAATCACAACGTAACAGAAGTCATAGATCGTACGGGTCTGCAGATTACCAACAGTACTTACAACCTAAAAGATATAAAACGGTCTACGTCTCGCCAGTGCCCACATATGACCAGGGTGTAACAATCAAACCAAACGGTAACGTAGGCTATATGCATCTACAAAATGATAATCAACAAAATACCTTATATACACAAGCCGTTCCAAGTACTACAAAATACATTTATCCCAAACAATATTCCCAAATGCACGGCTACCAATCTATACAAGATATTGAAGCGCTAAATTCTCTATTAAAGAAGAATCCACAAGAACAGTTAAGTCAGTTCAATGCACTACTGAGTTCCACCAACGACGATACTGAGGAGAGTGATAAAAACAATCTAGATACGCCTATAGATTTATATTTCTATTTAAAAGATCCTTCAGCACAATCTCTTCCCCACCACTATGAGAATCAAAATTATGCCCAAATAACACCAAATAAATATGAGAATGAAAATTATGCCCAAATAACACCAAATAAATATGAGAATGAAAATTATGCCCAAATAACACCAAATAAATACGCAGCGGCATATCTAAACGATATTAACGCTCTCAGAGATCACACCCCAATTACGGAAGAAGTGGAAGACATTGAGGATCCAAATCAATTTATAAAAATACAACCGTATCTACCACAGCCAGCTGTGTCGACACCAGCGCCAAATACAGACACCACGACAAAGAAAAGCAATAACTACTACAAAGTAGAAGTGGCGAGTCAAACAATCACGGCAGGGCATGCGCAAGGCGGAGTCCAGCAACAGTCTCATGTGAAAGGTCACGAAGACACTCGGCCAGCATACGAACACATGTATTCACATCACCCGACATATTATAACCAAGGTACGAAACAAAACGGTGACCTAAGTGAGAGATATCTTCACCACAACGCTCAACATAAAGGAGTGCAGCATTTAACTGGAGACGGCGTAGGAGTATCCGCTTACGGTGACGACGATGTAAGTATACGGACATACGAATTTAAAGTTGTTACAAATATCTCCATTGCAGTTCCAGCAAACGTAAGAAACAAAAGAGAAGTGCTAGAAACTGAACCATTCCTCTTACCCAATGAAACCCAGCCATTGACAGAAACGCCCAACCTTTTATCCGGCAATGACACAGCAGATGTCCCTCAATCCGAATCCCTCATAAGAGTTCCTATCGCTAATAAAAATAGAATGAGCGACTTCAATCTTTTTGTCTCATCTCCCAATTTCCCCATAGGAGAAGCAATTGATTATGGTTATAACGATTATGACGATATACCATTGAAAATTAAGAGACCGTCGAATCATAAGCTACAGGCGACTTATGAAGATGAAGATTACAATAATTACAATGACGACTTCAGCTCGCCCGATTATGACGTATCCAATTTTAAAACACCTATTTTCCCTGCCATCACCGATGGACAAATACAAAGTTATGCCCCAGCATCAAATTACGCTCCAAATGCAGATTTAAAAAGCAGTATTTCTAGTAAATTTGGACAATTTAAGAAGTATCCTAGCCTTGCGTCTGGATTGTCACAAATTTACGGGGTACAGGGCTATGGGATACCTCCAGCGACGAGTTACGGTGTCCCAGAAGGCTATGAAGTGCCTTCAGTGTATGAGGCCCAAAACTTCGGGTCCTCTGTAAGATACGTAAACGGGGTGCCAAATATAGACAATATTTTGGAGCCGGTTTACATGTTGACACAATCACAATTGCAAAATTTGATCGGTCATCATAATCTGAATATTCAACATTTGGACGTTTACCAGCTGTCAAAAGATAAAAGACCCACTCATTTCACGAGAAAACATAGAAAACGATATCCTTATAGAAATAGACATGTCACCAAAAACTTGCACAAGCTACACAAATTACATGTTGTTTGACTATATATTTTTAAATTATTTATTTAAACGGGTCCTATTCTTATTTATTACTGCAAAACTTGTTATAACATAAAATAAATGCGTATGTTTTAATGCAAGAACTTTTATTCATGTAATATATTTACACGTATAAAATATCATTATTATTTAATATAAGCAGCAAATTTTATTTTATGTGTCATTTACATTAAAATGAAAACGAAAACTGTTCATGAATACATAATATTACAGTAATTTATAGATGTAATAAAAACGCTTCATTCATTGAGACATTAAATGATGAATTATGAGAAATTTGAGAACTATGGTTTCAAAATGTACAACTCTAGGTACGTAGAGTGAGAAAGTAAGAAGTTTCATGAGAGTGAGCCAAAGATTGCACTTAACGTTAATTGCATAGAATATGATAAGGTCGTCAAAAGTGAATCATTTTCCATTCAGCAGTTTCGTATGCATGAAAGTACACTCTATGTACCATAAATAGAACAATTTTAAAACCTTCTCAAGCACATGTATTCATGTAAATATTTTTGCTATATTTTATATACAATTATCATTTATTGAAGCTGATAACGGCACTACAATTATTAATGTATAAAAAAATTACCATTTCTAAATGCTATCAAATTCGAAAAAACAAAACGAATTTGCTGCACAACGGAAAAAAAACTGATGTCTACACTAATAATAATTGTCATCGTTGATAAAAAAGCTTAAATGATTTAAAAAATATTTTTTTAGAGCAAGTTTTATCCAGTAATCTTTGAATTGGCTTTTTATTAATGATGCCTTGGCGTAAATAATTTAGAAACTCACCTTGTTTTACTTACACGTACATTTTATTATCTATAACGGAAGAGGCCATAGAAAGAGAGACCACAATGTATATAAATATCCAGATTTAATTATTTATTTATATATATAATATGTACACATCTCAATAAAATATGTTGGTTATTGGTCGTAAAATATATCTAGGTACATGTTACGGATAATAATACCTTTTATTTATTTATTTCACGAACTTTATGTCTAATGGCCCAATGTAGGTATATACCTACACATCAAAAAAAGTTTGCGATCACTTAGAAAACTCCAAATATTTTTTTATAAGTTCAGTATGTAGTTTGTAGTTTCAGTATAATAACGTTTTTGGAGCCTGTTCGAAATTTAAAAATACTAAATCTGAAATCAAAAAGGAATCAATTTTTTTAAAATAACAATAAGTTAATCTATACGCGTCCAAAAGTGATTATTATAGACTTAAGTAAAATAATTTTATTTATTTATTCTGATACGCACTTATCTAAAAAATTAATATAAAACAACTCCTCCTCTTGCTCTAACGCATGCGGAAAACCTTTTGAGCATGCTTTGTATTAAGTTATCGAGCAACTCTTGAAGCAGTCTGTCCCATTCTGGAATGGCGGCTTCCCGGATCTCTGACAGCTTTTGTGGTGGTGGCTGACGATTCCAAACAGCTCGTTTAAAAGCATCCCACGCGTGTGTAAAAAAAAATATTCCAACTATTTAAAGTGATCGCTAACTTTTTTTGATGTGTACGTTGTCTTAACGACCGCTTTTTGAAAACTGATTTGAGCATTTGTTTCATGTTACCAATGATACTCATTCGTAGGTTTGTGTGTGAATCTCTCTACAACTGAATTAAACCATATAGGTACTTTCAAAACATTACACTGCGATCTAACACTTTCCATAGCCGACCACTACCACCCCATTATAATATCAAAGATCGGAAGCTAGTCCATACTCAGTTTTGATGAAATATGGAAACAATGACCTTACAGTAGGTGGCTGAACCCAACTACTGTCCAGTTTTTGGACCTTAACAATGCGGAATATAAAAAAACTTAGTCATTGACAAACGAGGCCGTTGGAAATTAAACAACGATAATTGTGTCTAACGACAATTAACTAGAGGGACGGATCGGATAAACTATTCTACGAAGCATGAGAAGATCACGAATTCTCGTCACTAAAGTTGTCTAGCAAGAGTTAACTGCATCCAACATTGATGATCTTTTACAAATAGTTAGCATTCCATAAGAACCTGCAATCAAATTATTGACTTGAAAAATCAAAATTTATAAGGAGAAAAATCTTAGATCTATTTTAATTTTGCTAATTAAATTATGCTCTTATGTACGCCCACGTCAAATTGTATTTGTGTATTACATAAGAACACCACAAAAACATATTAACTGTAAGAACAAAATAATGTCTATATTTAATTAAAATTTGCTTGCTTTTTTAGCTCCACTACGCAGCTAATTACGAATTCGGGTATCGAGTAAAAGACGAGCACAGCGGCAACGACTTCGGCCACCAAGAGGCGAAGAGAGCTGGGAAAACTAACGGCCACTACCACGTCCTGCTCCCGGATGGGAGGATGCAGATGGTGAACTACTCCGCAGGACCCGAAGGCTTTCACGCAGACATCACGTACGACCACTTGCGTTAAATTAGATCCCCAAGGCTTAGGAATCGGCCTGCTAGTCTCTTTATTTTCGTCATTTGTAAAATCGAACCTGAAAAATGGACACAATTCAAACTACAATTCCAAGACGGTGGTTACTGAAAGTTTTTAATCATTTGGTTACTTATCGCCTCTTTGCTTCAATAACGTAATATTGTCCTAAAAAAATATTAAGAGAATATTACGTTATTGAAGCAAACGGGCGTTATATTCTTTACAATGCGTAAATGTTAACAAAGGTTAGAAAAAAAATTAAATCTCCTGTTATCCTAAAAATTTTAAGTACTTTAAGGCGCATTGTACTTCGTATTACGTCTAAATATACACAGAGTGAACAAAATATGTAAAACTTCTGAGCATTGAGGATTATAAATAGTGTGTCATACTAGTGTTGAAATCCTATTATAAAATCTACGGAAGCTACAGTGTCCATTTATCACTTTTCGGACCTTAATCCGGTTGCTGCTATTTCCATAAGAGCTCATTTTACATATTTTGAAAAATAGGTAATCTTGTAACGAATATTAATGTTTATTTATCGGTGCTATTAACTACTAATTGTAATATTACATATGTAAACAAGAATGTCC
>DWDV01002721.1:0-11288 GCA_018245615.1 Mimoniades ocyalus
CTTCGATGTCACTACGCACACCTACACAAAATGTTACTTTAATGAATGGACGCCCGCTATGAGCTTTATGCTAACTATTGGAAATGTGATGTGAAATTTTTCAAGCTCATTATAATATCTCCTCGTTCGGAACAATAAAATCTGGGATTTATGCTTTTAAAACGTCTACTTGGGTACACATTGGATGTGTTCAAATGGCAGCGTGGCTTACAAGTGACCACTTAGCGCACAGCCGCCGCGACTGTAGGTAGAGATAAATTAAGAACGAACAACAGTTAGAATCAGCGCGCTGCCTACTAATCAATTCTTATCTTTATCAAAGTGACCACGGGCGCAATGAATGTTTACATTTCGAACTGGTCACGATTCGGTCGCATTAGTGAATAAGAAGTGACTGGGATATAAGTATTCCAATGCTCTAGCTGCCCGCTGCCAAGAGAATGGCGTATGTCATGGTGTATTGGAGCTCGGAGTGAATTTTAAAATTGTATGCAAATATCGTGGGTATAAAATTAAATTGACGTCTATTCATTATTTGTTTCCTAACAATCCAAGGTGTTGTAATGAAGTTATGTTTAGCCATCCTATATCGTATCGTATGACGTATGACGCGATGTGTCTAGGCGCAGCTATGGGCCGCTATGGCCGCCTATGGGCCGCTATGGCCGCCTATGGGCAGCAGCATAAGCTGTGTGAAAACTCTGTCATCCCCAAACAATTTCCGAAACCAGCGTGGGAATTATAGGCATAATCATGGCATGGAAATAATAAGCGGAGGCCTATGTCCAGCTGTAGACTGCACTAGTACAATAGGCTGCGTATCTGCAATAGGCTAAAGATGATGATACCTAACGTGCATCAATCTTAATATAAGTAAAAAATGTACCTACAGTTCACAAATTAATAAGCAAATAAATATTTAAATCCACGACTTCCATCATTCTAAAAACTTGTGCTAATTAATTTAAAACTGTACATTAGCATAATTAACAGCGTCTTGTAGCGACAGTCAATGAAGACCATAAATAAATATATTTACAGTATTTGCCTCAATAAAAAATGTTAAGTGTTCCATTTTTTAGAAATTTATTGATTACCTGATTGACTCATAAACACACTTAAATCCATATTAGGCAGCATCATCATAAAACACTTGGCACATTTTATACATTATCAAGTTAATGCGTTCATATGTAAAGTGCCTGTTTGCGATGTTATAGAATGATTATTTCCTGTTTAATAGTTTTTGGCGGTATGTAGTTAAATCACCGGATGCTGCAATATTTTTATGAAGACAGGCTTTAAAATATAGTTACACCTCATTGGATCCGTCTTCAAGGCGACAAATTGTAATAAAAAACCGGAAAAAAAACCACAATACAACGTAGTATCCGTTAATCCGAAAGGTCGATAATTTATTTTAATGCGTTAAATTTTTTATAGCCATTAAGCACTATAGGCCATTCGTGAGCTTTGACGTTAATGTAAAGCTAAAATGGTTTGTATTTACATATTAATATGTATTGTAGACAATATCTTGAGGCATGTGGCTACAGGAGGGAAGAAAATGCGTGTGTATAACTTAGAAAGTCAGATTTACGAGATGAATGATGAGAGAACATTCAAAAACGAATAACAGATATTAATGAGTGAGATGTCAGATTTGAAATTTTAGCGGACGTATCATAGACTATAGATATATTTAAATGTCATTAGAGGCTCGGAATCTCGGATTGTTATTTTACTAGTCATTTATAATATTCCAACAATATATATATATATATATATCCATGCTTTGACATATTTATTATAGAAGAGAGGTACTTACGTGCCCTTTATGAGCCAACCTGCAATTAGACTATGCACGAGTCCGTAATTCACTATTTATATAGCAGCACATAAAAATATTCATTTGTTTTTGCGCATCGGACCGAGCGCCATAAAGGTGCCGTCGTACACATTTACTACAAGTTATTATTTACCCATGTTATGAAGGTAACGGTTAAATTGTCTATGTTTATTGTCAACCAGACTCAGCATGGTCTCCTTATTGTGATTTTGCTTATTTACAGTACCTATATTGAAGATAATGTTAGTTAATTTATAAAAATATGCATATTTGGCACTTGGTACCTTCTGTTTACCAAGTAAAAAACCTGGAGTAACCAACAAGATAATAATATTCGGAAATTTCGCATATTAGATTTTTTATGTTTTAATGAAACGCTATTTATCCATTTAGTATACGTCTATTGGTCATGAGGACTCATAATATCATGAAACAGGTAACACTAGTGTCTCGTCTCTGAAGTAATTCTTTGCAATAGTTGGTTGGGAGTATCCAAAATATTTGTAGAAGTTCAAATTTACTCGAAATTGGATACAGCCTCTGGGGTACTGCCGGTTGACATCTTTAGTGAACTCAATACATAGGAAAGACACATGTCCATTAGTTTCAAGTTTAAAAAAATAAAATAAAATCAATACAGTTTTAAAACGTAGAGTACTAGCTTAATAATAGATTTGACGAACAGTTCTACCAAACTAGTATATACATTTGAATCAATTAAATTCAAATAAGCATATTTCATTACTTGGTTGCTTATAATATAGCAGTGATTATTACTGGCCAATGGCATCGACATCATTGCAACAAAAGAAAAAAAAAGGCCCCGCTCCGCGGTTACTTCGCGAGCAAAAGGACTTAAAAGGAGCAACGATTAATCAGTTCTCATTTTACCACATGGCAGTAATGCCACAGTAATAAATGAAAAAAAAAACACATTTATGGTTTCTAATTATGCACGACTTAGTTTGTTTTATCTTTTATCAGCCGTCGTAATCGCATGCACGATATTTTTCTTAATGGAGCTACATGTGCGCATTAGCTTCTAAGATGACTAAATTTTTGTTCCCATCATGATCAAATCTTAGATTGTTCTAGGAGTTTAGGCCATACTCAGTCTAATACGCCAGGAAAGTGCGGATTGGTAGACTTCACATCAGGATAACATTATGAAGAATTCTAAGATAAGCTTTGCTCATAATGTTCTCTTATCTGATGTTTAATCTTTGAACATACCTTTTTTTGCATCTAATTGCGCGCAAGAACTTGAACCAAGGACGCTTGAAGTGGAAGGCCGAATTCTATACCATTGCTTTTTACATCTACGCAGTACCGCGATGACTGAATTCGTGCGACAGGAATTACGTTTCTCCTCTCTACGCCATTTGAATGTAATACTTGTGAACTGCGCATTAACCGCTCTCAGTCGTGACGCCAACGTGGAACAGCTTTCCGTCTTGGGTATTACCAATTAGGACATGTTAAAAAATGACGGCAAATGCAGTACTTATTTGTGAAGAAGCGGCGGTCATGAGTGCCCGCTGTGCCAATCCCCTAATAACGTCTAACAAAATGTTCTCTAAGAATGTCACGTTGTTAACTGGGTTTATAGATTATAGGGGTTTTTGGTGAGCTTGGCAGACTATGGCGTGATCGATTCTCGTTCAATCCAACACGAATATTTTTTTCTATGTCTGGCTGTTAAATTGCCAATATACTCGTAAGTATGCATTAAGAAAGAAACTTACGCGAACTCAGTATGGGATCAGCTGGTCGTGTGTGAGCGGTCCCAAGATATTATCATTATTATTAATACACTGTTTTGATGTTTCGAATGGTCTAATATCCTGATAATTAACTTAATGTGACTCGTCTACTAACAGAAGCACGATATTATAGCATTTATCATTCGAAACGAGAAGTTGACCACAAAAGTTGTTTGATCGTGTCATTAAAAGTAGAATTTTTTTTAGGTGTACAACTCTTTTAAGCGCTTACAACTTAAAACTTCATCATCAAAATCAGTATTTTTCATCGTTCCTGTAGATTTTCTCGAAGAATAGCTGGTGTTAAATTTTTGGTAACTTGTGCACTTAGTTTATAGAGAAATCTAAGACGTATGTTTACTTCACCATGGTTTCTTTCATCGATAAACACGAGATATACACGCACTCCTTAAAGTTAGAGGATTCGAATACTGACATCTCAAAGTGAATATTTAAAAAATAAGTTACAAGACTATCATTGGTTAAAACTAAACAAACACCTCATTCTATCGTCAGGCCAAGGACCTCAGGTGGTAAATATGTCCGTCACTCATACCAATATCATTAATACCATATTCTTTGGTCGAGACGACCGGTATTTATTTGTAGTACATATTAATTTGAAGCCTCATTTCTTCTTAATACAAACCTGAATGCAACTCCGATTCTACGTATCATATTGGTCAAGATATAATTATCATTTCTATAGAAAATTATCCAGCACCCTTGAAATACACATAAAAATATGTTAATCAAACCACACAATAGAAGATCCTTTTCATTGATGTAACACACAAACACACAAAAAATCTAATTAACTGTGTCGCAATTTGGAAGGCACTTAATTAGATTTCTATGTAACGTACGCTAGCGTGACCAATTGTGTGACTGTCATTTCTATAGACGTCTCATCGCGTGACCTTGACTTGACCGGGTGATCGATGACCGCACAGACATGTGTATTAATTGTGTAATATACATAGTGGTGTAAATTGAGTCTATTTTTCTAATAACGTTTTCTAACAGATAATCAGCTGCTGTGTTTTTTCGCGATTCGTACAACATGTAAATATTCAAGACAAGAGGGAATAGCAGTCATCGGTCAAGTGGCTGTAAGAGTGATTGGTAATAGAGAGGTAGGTCCTCATTTCGATCCCCGTGTCGGGTACTACCGGGTTGTTCTAATTTAAAAATTCCAGTAGTAGGTTTTTTGCCCGGCATATGGCATTTGAGCCCATCTTTATTCCATGGTGGGACGTGTAATTTAACAGGTGGATCCGGGTAGTACTACACTCCTCTGCTATCCCCTTCTTCCGGTAATATAAGGATGAAGACAAAACAAAATTGGAATAGTTTATGAGCTGCTCGGGCACCACAGCATAAAGCTTACTCGATTTGCTATCAGGTGGACACGTGCGAAGTTTTGCAAATAATAATAAATATTAATATTAGATTTCGTACATCAAATGTATTAATTATCATTATTATAGCACCACGCCTGTTCTCTCTCGAGGTAGGCAGAGAGCACGACAAAATAATTATAAAGAAAACTCAATCCTTGATACTGTACCAACGTATTCCAATTCCAAGGCAGTCAAGACGGAGATTGATGTCTCACGATTTATTTTCCTTGTTGCGAGATAAAGCTGTGTAAAGATTCGAGGTGAGAACCTAAGATACGTTTGCACACATGAAAATCCAGCGAAATACCTAAACGAACAGAATACGTTTGTTCGTAGTGCATTAACTACTTTAAATTACAAAACATTTACAATCCTCCAGTTTATGTTAATTTAGTACCTACTCATAATTGCATTGCTAAGTATATTTATATAACAAATAGCTGTAGTTTTACACGGTCAAGTTTTCTCGCATCTCGTAACAAATAATTTTATATGAACTTATTTATTTATTCTTATTTACACCATCAGAAAGTTAATAGCATGAAAGGCGAATTTAACACTAAAAGCTATCTCTGCCAATCAACCTTTGGACTAAGCAGAGAAACAAAAGGTGGTTTACATGACTAAAGGGTCGAAAAAAGGATTCAATTGAAATAGATGAAACATAATAATCACGTGACACATATATTATAAAAAGCTTAATAGACAATAGACTCATTCCTTAAGTCTATTGTCTTTTATCCCTTACCTAGGACGTATAACACAAGTAGTGAAAAGTTAGAGTGTTGCAGTTCTGGACCTATTCCTTCGGGGGTTACAAATAATGTAACCCCGCTATGTTATATATTACACATATTAAAATTAATAATGTGCATTGTTGGAGCCCTAAAGACGCCGAGAATGTGGACCCAGCAAGGACAGGTCCGAACGCATTCAGCCAGAACTGAGAACAGGTGGTCAGTGTGTGTACCGCGTATGAACATCACGAAAAGTCAATGACACTCAGATATGTGTACGTACATATATTGATAACATATACCGGTTTCGTTTTAAATGCTGCTTATGTCAGTAACGTTACGTATAAGGGCCGAAGTGTTATCATTGACCGGTGGCGAAACATTTAACGGTGCTTCAGAGAAGGTATAAAAAAAGTTGGTAACGGTGTACGTACATATATATCTACTTTGTAGCTATTTCGTCATACAATTAACTAACTAAGATGCCTCAACGATCCAAAATGAGTTTTAGCATTTGATACTAAGGAATACAACAGCATCTTAAAAATTATGTTCAATAAAATGTATTTTTTCATACGCTGTGATAATGATTACGGTTAAATGGAAGCTTTTAAATTTGTAAACTGACGTTTCTAAGATGGGAGTTTTAAAATTATTCGGCGTCAATAAAATTGGGAGTGGCTTTTTTTCGTTAACTTTGTACTTAGTAAACGTACCGATGGATAAACTGAGATCATATTAAATTACTGACAGAACAGAAGAAGAATTGTTGTTGATGTGTAGCATACGCATAAATCTATTACGATTAGGGACTCTTGAACAAAATGTTCTCCTTTTAGAGAAACAACTCCATGTTGTCATTGGATTATTACACTGATGTGAATTATTACAATTGTATGGACTCCTCAGTCACCAGGAAAAATCTTTAAGTTGTATGCAACTTTTCCATTGTGTTTAAGATACAATCGCATCATTCTCATTTGCATTTATGGACGGGTAACCTTCATTAGTAACATAATTAGATCGATTTACATTAGTATGCTAAATCCAAAACAAATCTTGTAATAATATTAATAGTTAAGCATTTAATATCCGCATTGAGGAAAAAAAAATTAATTAAGACGACAACAAGCGACTAACTGTTATGAATTGATAGCATCCTATCAAATTCTTATCTATCAATAAAATTACAGTTTCTTCGCCGAACTGACCATTTGAAACTGGAATGTCCACTGCTTGATATGGTGTCAAATTAATTTTATTTTTTTATCATCTTATTCCAAATTCAAAAACAGTTATACATTACTTTTTAAAGTGTCATTCTCCCACCAACAACTTTGTGGCGACGTCAAAAAAAACATGGCGCCGCTCTACAAACTTTCAATTTTAAACTGGATTTCATGTTATCAAATATAAATTAACCGTTATAAGATATGTCAAATCGAAAATAACAATATCTATTTATGGTTAATCGTTAACAGATATATTTATGAATATTTATTTTTGTTTCAAAAGAATATATTCTTCAATATAGATAGTAATGTCAGTGCATATCACCAAAAAGGTTTAAGAACTTGTATTATTCACAGTGAGAAATAAAACATTCCTTTATTATTATTATTTTTATTTATTTAAACATTAACGTTATTTAAAGATTGCCCTTAAGATATTAACCAACGTGTGTGATAATTAACTATTAACAATAAATGTATCTGATTCCAGATAAGAATATAGGCAGCCAGAGGAAAAGGCTTAATCCTTTCCATTCAACCTAATTGTCTCAAACATTATCGTAGTGAAATAGTCGGGTTCGAAAAGCGTATATAGCGTATATAACCTATCAGAGTCTGGGATCAGATAGTTCCCTTCGCCGATCTATTAATTGCTATGAACTACTTCGTAATAATGTTTTTTATATGGCAGAACTTTCTTCCAACGTCACGCTTGGCGACACTGCTCGTGTTTCCTTGGATAATTAACCTTTACGTTTAAGATTGATGAATGCTGTGGTACGTGATAAGACACTGCTAAATTATGTGCTGTGTTCCTGACAGAAAATAGGCGCACACTAAGATACTATTTCCATTTCGCCCTTAAGTCTAGTATCAACCAGAAACTGACATTCCAGAACTTTCGTACTCTCTGAGACCATATGCAGATTTTAATAGGTTTATTTTATAATATTTACATACTTTTTGAAACACATACGTAACCATCGCTTTGCCTACAATGAATACGATTTTATTTGCAATCAACATTCATAACAAGTACAACTTACGTCAACAAACGATAAAAGTTAATAACTTAGCATTCGGGCATGGAAAGTGGGGAAAAGTTAAAAAAACAATATGTCCGCCATTACACTGTTTACTTTTAAATTATTACGATACACGTAGATGTTTAAAAACGAACGTGACATACAAAATTATTATAACGTTAAAATTAAAATAACGTTCAGTTACTAGTCAATAAAACGTTGGGTAACCGAACGGAAACCTGGTAGATAACTTTGTAGGAAAATGTGAGCTGAAGCTACGCCGAGGCCGGCGGCTGCGGTCAATGGCCTTGACATTGTACTCGTTTCGTGTTTACGTGTGAACTATACAGCTTCATATTTATACAACCACGTTTTTTGTCATATACGCAGTACACAGGCATGCCGTTCGATACCACGTAAACACTTCACCCCAAAATTATTCATAATTTCCTTAATAATATTATTTTATAAAATATGTAAGTATAACGTCTACACAGTAACAAGAAAAAGATCGTTCTAGGCTTGGATACAGGTTATAAAATATTTGCATTTACATCATTGTCATTATCTACAATATTTGTGTAATGCTAACCAATTTTTGTGATCGAATAATATTTCTTTGTCAGTGCGCACAACAGTTTTCTTTTTATTTTTGACATTATATTGTTATACTGCGTCTATGATTTCGTTTCTGTAGAGCCTTTTATATTGTCAATTGTAAACAATTTATTTTAACATGCACCTGCATAGTAAACTTGTTTGCACAATAATAATATAATTTGTTTAGCTCATAAATTAGATGCTTATGAAAAACATTAAATCAAATAAGAAAATCTTGATAAAACTGTACTATTATAATATATCCGTTTTTTATAATACGTCTTGATTATGACTAAGATACTCCTAGTTGCGTATTGGTTGTGTAATTTAACGCCTCGTTAATAATACCTTCCTGAAAAGCAAAATAAAATCAGTCAATATTTTCAATGGCTCGTAGATTGTAACAAAATTACCAAAACAATTTATCGCGATTGACATTCCATTTTTAAATCTTGTAGATTTAAATTCATTTACTGTTATACGCAAATAAAAATAGAACAAGTTTTTTTTTATTTGAATTTATCAGCGAATCAACTTTCTATATTTCAATATATTTAAATGCCACCAGATATCAACTGAATACTACTATTAATTAGCAAATATAAAAAATATACCTATACAGTATTATTTTAGAAGTTAAGACGGAATATTTATGCAAATGTGTGTTCTCAAATTTCGAACGCAAATACTCGAACGGACGCGGAAACGACCGTTACGAATAGTTAAATCAGAGGACGATTAGGTTTAATGAGTGTGGAGCAGACAGCTACTTATTTCGTGTTATTTATAAGCACAGGTTCCTTCTGCTACGAGTCCCGAGTCATCTATGTCAGTGTATGTAGGTATATTCGAAACAAGTTCTTGGAATCAGCAAGTCTTTTGCAGACAAGAAAATTAGCGAGACTTACGGTTTGCAGACTAGTCTGATGTTATTTATCTATACCTATAAAAACTGTAACTAATAATTATGTTTACACAATATTAACAATGAGACATTTTTGTGAAATAGAATCATATCTAAAAATCATTTCTTAATTATGCTATTTAGTGCCCCCTACCTACCCTGCAAGGGTCCTGGCGTGGTGGTATAATAATAATAACTATTATTATTTTCGAGACACAGCAACAAAATTCAAGAGAATCCAGCCGATGTAAATAGCCCTTTATGAACAGCCATGCCGGTCGACTGCGTCCGATATTTTTAGATTTTACTACTATTTATGTATTAGCAACACGACAAGCCAGAGTTTCGCTGTTACGAGACCTTGATACAATTGCGAAGTATCTCGCATAATATAGACTGATTCTACGTAGCTGTCAGAGCCAAGCAGGTAAGCGCAATTCGACACTGGAGACTACATAAGAACGCGGTTGAGTATCAAAAGAAAAAAAAAAACACACAGAAACCAGTTAATGGCACGCAGTGAATGGTTATAATAATCGTATAATGTATAATATATTTGTGTGGATATGAGTGAACGAAAACACACCTCGGTTTCCTGTGAGGTTATTATCAGAATTGATGACTATCGCCAAGACGAGTGGCGCCGAGCCGACCAATCCGCTTTGCTGGATAGTGCGTTATACAAAACCGCATCTGCATCGTATTATCAAATTAATTATCCAACATTCACGGATAGAAAAGTAATTGACTATGGGTAGTCACACGATAATTATTGTGTGGGATAGTTGCTAATGTAGGAAAAGTTGATAAAGCTGCATTAATTAATAATTTACCTACCACTTAATTTTATCGCGAAACTGGTTGACGTTAAATTAATCTGTACATTATAAATAATCACAGATAAGCAATGGTTTTTTATATTAAATATTATTATTAGGAACATTTTATACGAAGTTACTATGCGGTTTATTTTCGACGACTTGACGATTTTTCACGTAGTTCCAAAATCAAACCTATATGAATCTCTCGACACTTTTATCGTTCCACTGTTGGAACATGGGTCTTCTCTCAGAAAGACAGGATTAAGGCCACGCTGGCCTGGCTATGCGGGTTGGCGAACTTCATATGCCTTAAAAAAAGGTTTGTTCACGAAGTTTTCCTTCACCGTTATGGCAAGTGATATTTAAACTTAAAACGCACATTGTTAAGAGGTGCGCGCTAGGATTTGAATCCGGTCTCCCGGAGTGAGAGGTCGAATTTCAAACCACTAGGGTATCACTGCGATCACTTTAAAAAGTTTTATTAACAACAACATTTCATCACGCCATATCCCTGACGGGGTAAGCAGAGGACACCGAGTGCCAAACATATCTCTTACAGACCGCCGCGCTTCTTCTATATTCACTAATTTCTTCAAGTTTTAATAACTATGAATTATGACCAACGACGAAAGGTAGATTTGCATTGAGGGCAGACGTGTGCAAGCTAAGCAAATCTTTTTTCCTTAAAGCACCACATATTTTTCCTGGATCAAAATGGGAGGAGGCGGATGGCGTTCATGGCTCTAAGTTAGTGCAAGGTACATATTTATTAATTCGTTGGTCGTGTTTGTTGCAAGTGCGACTGCCGATCGGGAGGTCCCGGGTTCGATTCTCGGGTCGAACACTAGAAAATTTTCTAATTTAGATTTTCTAGTAATAGTTCGAAGTCTGGATATGTGCCCGATGCATGGCAATAGGCTCACCACCTATTCCATAGTGGGACGTAAACGTAAC
>DWDV01002722.1:0-11288 GCA_018245615.1 Mimoniades ocyalus
TGGTGAGCCTATTGCCATACACCGGGCACATATCCAGACTCCGAGCCACCACTAGAAAATCTAAATTAGAAAATTTAGTAGTGTTGTAGTACATGCGTGTTGTTGGCATCAATTAAAAAGTACAATTTTCAAAAGAAATCTTTTATACATATTTTATTTTGTTCATTCCTTTCTACTTTACAATAAATATCTTCGTTGGTTAATTATAAACAAATTGTATAACCTGCTTTGTCGACAATAACAATATTTATAATGAACAAAATTTACCGGCAACAAATATAAGGAGTGCGTTTATATATTTCTTCATTTAAACATGTCTAGCCGGGCTTACGTAATACTCGTAGTTCACGCGAGGCGGCTCGGTGTGCGACGAGCTCGCGAGACCCGAGTGATATATAGCTGCGCTTGCGATCTGCGCTTCATCTTAGTTATTAGTAACGCCGTCTCCAAATAATAGATGGCTCTTTGGATCGTTTCGAAACTGTAGTAGTTTGTTTGGATAAAAGTTACGCAAGCTCACTCTCTTGAACACACACATTACGAGATTCGGTTGCCTTTCCAAAACAGTATAGATACATACGTAGGTCTTAAAAATTACAGATAAAGATTTACCTTTACTTTTTCAATCCTGTACTTACATGTACAATAATTTGAAATAAGAATTACTTATAGTTTATAACTATATGTCAATTATGTACTTCCATCGACAATAATTTGAAATTAGAATTGCGTTTGCGACTTGTAATATTTTACTTATTGTTAGTGTAAGTAGCTATAGGTACCGTTCTAATTCGCAATTCAAATAAATAAATAGAATAAATTGTCTGAAAATAAATAGTACCAGCGTATCGCATTGTTTCAATTAGCAAAAAAAAAATGAAAGTAACCAATTGTAATATGAATTTTAAATAAATCAACACTCTTGATTTTTAATTCCACGTAAAATTCTTCAGTACCTACCAACGTTCTATACTACACTTTCACTAACGTTTTGTTTTATTGCAACGTTCTCACATTAAACTACGTCGCGGTCGGTGTGGAATTTTGTGACTAACAACGTCGAATTCACTCATTATATTATAGGTAACTCATATATATTACACGTATCAGATGTATAACACATAAAATGACTGCCTCGTTGAACGAGTGGTTCCAAGCGCGACTGTTTATCGAGAGGTCCTGGTTTGAAATCTCTGGTCGGATATTGTTGGATTTTTCTAACTTACAATTTCTAGTAACGGCTCGGAATCCAGATTGTGTCGTGTATGGATGGCAATAGGCTGATAATGTTAGTTAATAATTTACTTACAATGTTTAGGTTTAGTTAATAATTTAGCTAGTAGGTACTTTAGTTAATAATGGGACGTAAACATAATTGGTCAAACGTGGACGCGTACTACGTCTTTGAGGATTACAGCCATGATGTTTCAATTTGTTTTACTTTCACAGATTAAAGTCATCGCGATCCCCAAATAGGAATGTTTTTATGACATTGCAGGTTTTCCACTTCGAATTTTAATTAATCCCAGCACGATGTCCGCAGATACAAATATAGTAATTTAAAGATGGCGAAATAAGGTAAACCATGTTAAAGTGCAGCATGTCCCAGGCAAAGCCACAAAGTTTACTTCACCTAAAATAGACAAGCCATCTAATGACTGATTTAAAATAATTACAATTTCATACATGGCCATTTGATTCACAAATAGATCATAAATAAATCATTAATGAATTATGGCTGTGTGTTTCAAGTGTTGTTCCTGATTTACTTGTGATTTTGAAGACGCCTCACAAGTAACGTTTAACATTGGCACAGAAGTAAGTACCATAGCACACTCCGGTACAACAATCAGGGCCATACGGTACATGTTACGTGACACTAACACCAAATCGTCGCACAGGTGTTGTGATGCCGAGGTCAAACTCCACTATGGCAATATGTAGTTTGAGTTTACTCAATATATTTTTGACATCGAATATGGACTCCACCCAAACCAAAAACGCAGGAGGAATCGTTCTTAAAATGTGACCCGGCCGAGAATGTAGGTAAACTTAGTGATCTTAGAGTTGGAACTCCTTTGGACAAGTGTATGAACTATTTCTAGAATATCAGAGCACGTCGCGACCCATGGTAACTTTCCTTCTAGTAAAGAGCTACATAAAATCACGCCTGTATTTCTCCAAATGGGTAGGCAGACAAGTGTAGTTCGATTCTACGATTCACGATTTATGCTTTATGTCCGATAATGAAATAGGGGGTGAACTTATTGCCATACACCGGGCACAAATCTAGACTCCGTGTTACCACGGGAAACAATTTAGAAAAATCCAATCCAAAAAATCCCGAGGATCGAACCCAGAACCTCTTGATCGGGAGTCGCGGTTGCAAACACCCGGCCAACGCGGCAGTCAAATAGTAGATAGATAACGGCGTTAAATCAATGGTCCCAATAATGCGGTCGGAACTCAACTGCGTCGCTAGTTGAATCAGATATCAACCGTAAGTCGGCTGCGTGCGTCACCTGCACTTTCACTGCGGTCGCGCCACCACTTAGCACACTGGATACCTCGTACAGAGGCTAGCGTGATAACAAATCTCCAAACTTGAATTTCAATGATAACAGCGTAATTATCGTTTCGGATGCAACCCGAAACACTATGACATGGCGTTCTTTAAGAAACGCGCAAAGAGAATGCTTAACATGAACCACTCATGGGCTGTTGCAAATGTCCATAGGCGACCGCTGCCCGTCAGATGGTCCGTCTAAATATTTTCCAGACTAAATAAAAGTAAACTAATTCACTCTGTTCTTTTAAATTCCGGCTGTTCATATTTGTAGAATAGTACTGGGCCGAGTTGCAAGTACTGTTTTAACTGTCCAGAGCTGGTGTACAGTAAAAGACTAAAGCCAGTAAATTGACACCGCGCACTGCCACGCTTAACTAACAATGCAAGAGCACGCGACAGGGATACTCCTCAATTATACAGAATTAATCATTCTCTAATTGTCATGCATTTATGCAAACGCAGCTCCACTGATGTGCTGCAAATGAGTTACTTTCGTAAGCGATAAAGGCTATACAAAATAAGTACCTAATAGGTACAAAACGCTGTATAGTACACCACAAAATTACAAAATGGACAATACAACACTGCCTCGTTGATTGTATCGGTTGCAAACGCGACTGCCGATCGGAAAGTCCTGGGTTCAAATCCCAGGTAGGGCACTATTGGATTTGTCTAACGAAGATTCTCTGGCAGTGGCTCTGAGTTTGGATTTGAGTCCGGTGTATGACAATAGGCTGACCACCTATTTCCTTTTACGACGTAAACGTAACTGGCGAAACGTGGAAGTGTGCTACTTTCTTCTGTCTACGCTTTCGGGGATTACAATCGTGATGTTACGATAATGCAATAGAAACAAAACAATAGGGGAAGAACAATTGGCGTTCTTATCGCTAAAATAGCGGTCTCCTCCAGACAACCTTAATGTGTGGTTTAACCTTAATGTCTATCGTGGACACTTAACCGTATAAATACATTAAACACGACTAGAAATATACGTTACCAGTCCAATGAGTTTCAAGGTACTTCGGGCTTACTAACAATACTGTTAGGATGCCCTAGCGATGTAACACCACATGTGATGTCCTACGCAAACAGTTTCAAAATATCGCGCCTATTCGAGCGATCCACGCCGGCAGATTGATTAATACGTGTAGGAGAGACGGAGAGATTGACTAATACATTTTACACGCTGGCTGTACACAGCGTCAAATGTGAACTGTCCGGCTATAATATTTATACAACCTGATTTAAGACAACACCAGGGCTACCAGAACGTGTCTCCAAAATAATATCGTCACTCGTGAATACTACATAGAAAAAGCTCAAAAATTACGAAAATCGTGACAGTCATCCACGCGATGAAAAAACTGATATTTCATATACGATAAAGTACCTGAGCTAAATGTTGCAAACTGCAATTAGCAGCTCATGTCGCAACAGTCCAATTTCCCCGGTCATTGCTCCCTTACTACATAATTGTACGTCTGTTAGATTGCGTCAGTGGACACTGCGACCTTCTGCCTCTCCCTTCTGGCGGAGCTTCGCACGAGGTCGGTTTGAGTGCGGACTTAAGCACATCATCACTAAATAAGACAATCGACAGATACTATGCAAGCTATTGTTTGCTTTAGTTATAAAGTCTCTTTTCTATTTATTTGATTTATATATAATTATGTAACATCTTAAACGGAAAACTACAAAACACTACTTAATGTTTAAAGGAATTCTTGGAATTTTCATAATTAAATATTAATTAATAGTTATATCTAAAGGGATATCTCTTTTTTCGTGTACTTTTTAAGGAATTTTTTGTGTCTTTGCCTGTATTTTTTTTTAACTAGAGCAATGTATTGTTAAAATAACATACAATTATTATGGATTAATAAAAAATAGGGTACCGAATTTTTATTTCGACGCATGAATATAGTTACACGTCTCTATATTCCCAGCTACGCTTGCACACTAAATAACACACCTTTACAAAAAAGTTACATTTCGCACATTTATTCGTTATGTACCTATATTTTAAAAGAACAAAACTGAATTAAATATTTTTCAATATTTATATAACTTACAATTAATTTTATATAATTAACAATCGCGCGATGACAAGATTGTCACTAAAGAAAAATTATATTAAAGAAAACTATCTTAAATTATTCAAATGTAATTTCCTTTTATTAATGTATGGTGGAACTACAAAACTAAGTGAATCTTTACAGGTGCCTTAAAAATGATGAAATAACATGCTCCATATATAATATATATTCAAACTTGTATATTCATGGTTTTTAACTGAGTGTAATAATGACGTGATTGCATCGTCGCGTCGGTCGCATGAAGTAGCATTGAGTTGCTATAGTTTTAAGGCTTAAAATTATATTTTATATCTTAACCTAAGTGCTTATTTTAAAAAGATGCAGAAGCACATCTATAGAGTTTCTTTCGCCGCTTCTTCTCCATAGCGAGGCATTTTCCGAAGCGGTGGTAGTTTCATTTTGACGTGCAAAAAGTGTTGTAATGAATAAACTTGAATAAATGATATTTGAATTTGAATTTGATCGAATAGTTGCAAGCGCGACTGTCGATCTAGAGGTCCTCGGTTTTGAGGTATTGGATTTTTCTAGTAAACATTCTAGTAAGTAGGATTTATGCTCAGTGTAAGGCAATAAGCGTACCACTCATTCCATAGTGGGACTGAAACGTAACTGATGAAACGCGGGGGTGTACTAGTCTCTTATGCCTACTTCTTCGGGGCATTCGGGTGTGATGTTATGTAATAATAATAAATCTACAATTTGTATTCGTGTAACGATATAACAATTTGAAATTATATATTACTTTTGAGACTTATTAAACATCCCGCCATTATTTGCCAATGTTGCTATTACGTATTAATTGGAAACAAAAAATTACAGATACACATATCAGATCATATACAGAAAATATCTAGATAACGTACATGAACATTTTCCGTTATACATTAATAAAATGTATTTATAGTTATTAAATTGTCAATGAAATTGTAATTTACAAAATACTGTCATTCGGTTTTTCAACACTTGCAATACTTCAAAAACTATTCCAAGAATTCGAATTTTATTCTCATTTGCACCACGATGCAAAAGTGAAAGTACTCAAAGCTTACTGGTTGGTTAAAATGAATAGTTGCTAATCAACCAATCAAATGCGTGGCCTTGATTAAGTTATTGATATTTGAGATCGTACTTTCTCAGTGACATGTTAAGTTGTGTAAAACAGCCGGAAGTTAAGTTAACGTCAATGCGCGAAGTAGTATTTTGTAGAATTGTAAGGAAAAAGTTTTTACAAATGTTTTAATTAAATATCAGTGCAGTTATTAATTAGCATCTTTATTTAAATCATGTTCATAATATGTTTTGTATTACTTGCACTCATCGCACAAGGTAAAATGGATTTATGTTCGTCAAATTTAACTTTCTCTTGTGAATATTGCTTTGTGCTTAGTGCTATGGTCTTACTTAAATTTTAGACTGCAGCTCACAAGATGATGAAGGACCTTACAAAGGAAAATATATAGGAAAGCTGAACTCGTATCATCACCAGGTAATGTAAATTTTTAAATTTATTGAAAACAGTTTCTCTGCCAGCTTTTAACAATAGTCAACCTTGTGAGTCATTATCGTTACAATTTCGACCGCTTATAAGAGGGAATGTCTAACCTAGGTTAGTGAAATAACACCAAACTTGACATTTGATAAAACCAGTTGTATAATTGTATGAATTAAATTGTGACTTCACTTTTGTTTTTAAACTAAAAGTGTACAAGTTTCTTGAAGATATCTCATTAGTAATTAACATTACATTATTATACTAATGTTGTGTTTTTCAAGTTCTTCCAATAATATTTATTGAACATATTGTTCTTTCATGGCTGCTTCATAACTGTGAGATTGAATTTGAATTTAAGTAAAAAAGAATTCAATATTTATTATTTAACCCATATATACCCAGATTTCTAGGGACACCTGTGTGTACTTCCAAGATGTATGATAAAACTATAACTGAATTTAAAATAGCACCATTTATTAGATATGTTAAAAAATATCCCAAAAAAAAATCCTTTGGGAAAAAAAAAAAAATCCTTTGGGGTTTGGGAAAAATCCTTTCTGGACATATACAGGTTAATCTTTAATTTATAAAGACATATATTATATTACATTGTTTCTTGGATTGTAGATGTTAAAGAAAAATACTGAAATGCTATTAGTACATTTTCAATTTTTATTTATTCCAAATATTTTAAAATATTCCAGGTATCAGGAGATGTTTATGCTGTGGATGATTGGACAATCTTGCTGGTAGACTTCAACTATGATGGCACAGGAGACGATACATTCTTTTGGGCTGGTGACTCAGGGCGACCAGGACCTATGGGATTTATTGTTCCTGACCAACATGGCAAGTGAGTATGGTGTCATAGTATGCTAAGGCATCACACAGCCATCTGATGCCAAAAGAGTCTGTGCTATGGTAATCAGACAACTGATAAACACCATTTCTAAATGTATACTTAAATATTTTTTTAAATTCCAGGCACAGACTTGTGCTCATTTCATAAATATTTGTCCTGTATGAATCTTAAACTCACAACCCCTCAATTCAGCAGCTAGGTTCACTAACTGTTCAATTCAATTCAATTCTTTATTTGCATACAAATAAGGTACATAAAATAATCTTAATTTATGAATTACATGGTATCTTATTCAACCTTAATAATGGGCCTGTCAAATATAATATTCTTAAAATTCCTGATTCCACTAAACCATGACCTATTTACAGTAACATAAATCAGAGCTGAAGGCTGTATCCACAAATAACATGAATCAGTTCGCTAAGGGCTAGTTAGGTCTAGCACTGTAGTTGGAAAGCTTGAAAAGGATTTCATCAAATCAAGTTCACAATGTCATTCTCAAAATCAAAAATGTACATTTTCAGAACTAACATTCTTGAGCGTTACTACAATGAAGAGCTGCGGCTACGACTGCCAGATGGCAAGAAGGTGTCAAAAATCAGTTGGTTGGCGATATACGATATAGCGACACAGAACGCATTCGGCGACGTGTATGTTCCCGAAGACTTCGAGGCGCCAGCGCCGCGCCAGCTAGCGCCTCTGGCTGCTTCTCCCGGCGCGCGCCTCTCCAGCCAAAACGTCAAGTTCATGGATGCGTCCACCTTTATGTCTGTCTTTTACCCCTTGCACTATTAAGTAGTTCTTATTAAATAAATCAAACACCAGTAATCAGGGAGCTCTTGTAAAACATTATTATTAATTTAAAGGATGTCCCATGCACATGGACATCTGGCCGCATGCAAATGGACAAGTTGCAAGTTGTCATAGCAAGTTGAAAAGTCAGGAGGTCCTGTGCCAAATAACAGTGTAGTAATTTTTCCTGTCATAAATCAATGTAGTGTAAGAAATGTAAAAAAAAAATTTGCAGTATTCCAGAATTCAAGTATGAAAGCAGTGGTGAGGTGTACTTCTGGATGGGTGTGGGGCCACAGCCATCTTCCAGGGGCACAAAGATTCCTGATGAGGATGGATAGTCAGTATTATAATACACGATTAATCTCTCTCTAGAACTAAAGAACTGGATTACCAGATGATATGAAACTAAAGAAATCTCTGAATTATATAGGAATTGCAGAACATGCTAATGTTAAACACCTTTTACTAAATCTGTCAGAACCCTGTTGTTTATGACCTCAATCTCCAGCATATGTACTTTAATGCTGACTATGTCTAGCAACAATTATTTGTTAATATGATCTCTTGTAATCTCACATTTCAATTCAACATTTCCTATTATTTTCTTAATACAATACCTAAAGCTTTGTCATTTCAAGATTCTTAACATGGATTTTAAATAATAATAATTCAACTGATTAACTTGTAATTCAAAAAAATGCTTCTGTTGACTTTACTACATTTAGTAACTAATAATAAGAAGTAGAAAGTTGATGTGCAAAGTTAAATTGACACTGCAGCCCCAGTATATAGATATTTTAGGAACTTTTACAGATCCGAAACAATATACAGATTTTTATGACTCATTTGGATCAATGTAATGTTACAATTTGAATGTAACATAACAAGTTACACAGAAAATATTTATGACACAATGTACTGTACAGCTTGGAGCCCATCCGGTCGTACGCGGGCGAGGACGTGACGCTGGTGCTGCCGGGCGGCAAGACGGTGTTCGAGATCGACTGGATCGCCGTGTACGACGTGCAGGCCAAGGCCGCGCTGGGCTCCGTGCTGGTGCCCGACGCGCTCAACGTGCCGCCCTCCGACACCAAGACACACCCACACAAGTCTCTAGCCATTTAAGGACTTCCACCTCCTTATACTGTTTCAATTTTTTGTACTGTCACAATTTTAATCGCACGATGCTTTTGTTTCCAGGACAACTCTACCACACTGCAAGCAACTGCACAGAGATTACCAAGTATCCTGGGAGGTTTTCGGCAGTCAGATCACCATACAGTTAGCGGGAAAAGTAAGCTCTGGTTTGTGTGGTGATGGTGCAGTTTAATCGTCTTAGATCTGAGAGTATATTTACTCAAACTCATTTTGACAACTTGTAATCACGCTCTTTGGGTATCTCGTGGTCGACATTAGCTCAATTTTATTTGTCGACTTACTCTCTGCGCTTGTAATCAAGTCGCCTATATATGTATACCTGAGTAAAAGGTCTTGGGTACTATCTAACATAATGGTTAGTCCAGAAAATTCCTGGACAATCGAGACCGTACGTTTCCGCATAGGGAAATGAACCTTACGTTGCCAAGATAAGCTTTACATCACCTTGTAGCACAAAGTAGTTTACACCGACGGCAGCCGTCACAATCTGCGGAATATTAAACAATTTTTATGGCCTTTACATATCAATGATTCCGGCAACTTGTATCTAAACGACTTCTTGTAGCTCATACGGTAATAATTATTGACAATTCATATTTGATAGTTAGTGTTAAAAACATGTTACTAATATATTTGTAACAATATTACACGATAATGTAAATGGCGCTGGCAGATTGCGGTTTGGCGCAGACTACCTAGGCACAACTGAATGCCCTGGCTGTCTACGAGCAGCTGCGTAGGCGGTGCGAGAAGCCGTGCTCCGCGCATAACTAGCAAAGAGATTATGGGAATGAACCCCTCAAGGGAGGCCTACATCCAACAATGGACTTAAGCTGATGATGATGATGAATTTTAATAGCTTTTATTAACATACTAGAAGGATAATAAGATGCATACACTAATATATAGAGGGACATGTGCTCAGATCGGCGCGGAGGAGTACATGGCGTTCGGCGTGTCGGGCGGCTCGCAGCGCTCCGCCATGCTGGGCGCCGACGTGGCCGTGGCGCGCTGGGACGCGGCGGCGCAGCGCGGCCTGGCCGCCGACTACAACATCACGGCGCGCGCGCCCGTACGTTCGCCGCCGCGCTCGCTCGCCTCGTTACAGCTGCTGAAGCTACTTCGAATTTTTTTTTGTAATTAATAAGATGATGTAGAAGTAACGTGACCGACGCGTTTTATAAAGCGCGTGTTTACTGTATTATGTCAAACGATTCCTAGAAGAATACGGTGACATAGTCGAGGGTGGTAACGGGGGTGGCGTGCGCGTTGCAGTGCGTGCAGGTGCTGGGGCAGTGGCGCGGCGTGTGCCGCGACGACAAGCTGGGCGGGCTGGACAGCAACCAGGTGTTCAGCGGCAGCCGCGCCGACGGGCTCACGCTGGTCAGCTACCGCCGCAGCCTGGCGCCCGGTACGCCCTCCTGCGCCCACACCTCGCCAGTCACGCATTGGATGCTTCACAGAACTTTATCCTCTAAAAATACTTTGTTATAATCGTATCCCGTATAATCGTAAGCTTCCAATTAAGGTTCTGTATGAAACTCTGAGGATAATCACAACTAAAATATTTCGATGGAGGGTTGGGAATCTCTCGCCGTCCTGCCTACAATTGAATCCTTAATAACACAGAATAAAACAATATTCGTCATAAAACAGATCATTGATTTATATTAAAATGTAGTTTGAAAATATACTAGGTCATGTAGCCTTTTATCCAGATTTGCAGTGATATCATTCTGTTATAAGTCATTAAGTTTTAATAAAGATACGAATATATATAAATATACGAAAGTTTTCCAAACATAATGGAACTCGAAGAAGTTACGGAGAATCTGTGGAGACAGATTAAACTAAGGGCATCAGGGTATTCTAAATATTCAATTTCTAAATTGCAGCTGAACCCATAGACCTAGAATGGCCAACAGAAAGCCCGGTGTACGTGGTGTGGGCAGTAGGTCCTCTAGACTACGAGCAGGAGCCCGCTTTTCACCGACTGTACCACAAGTATGACGTTAGACTCAAGCTGAACGAGAATCCGCCATACAACGACTGCTTTGATTTCACCATGTAAGTAAATCCTGTCGATCGATGTGCTACAGAGCTTCATCTTACATTAACTTCGTCAAAATTCATGGAGAACAGTGATAGTGTAAAACGGGACCAACATATCCCCAGATATTATTATTAATTAAGTAATACTAGCAGCACTAACGAGTCGGTCGCCCGCCGCGAGCAGGCCCAGCCCCGGCGCGGGCGGCGCGTCGGCCGGCGGCGCCTGGGAGCGCGCCGAGCTGTTCGACCCGGCGCTGCGCG
>DWDV01002723.1:0-11287 GCA_018245615.1 Mimoniades ocyalus
CTGTTATAAGGCAGAAATAGGTGTGGCGGTGGTGCCGCCGGAGTCGAACCACAGAGGGTTCTACCACCCTAAAAAACCACATATTAAGAACCGTCCAACAAAAACTTTGTTGAGGCGTATAATATTAATCTATAAAATAAACCAGATATATTTTTGTTTACATATAGTTTGGAGTTATTTCAAACCTAGAGTTTATTCGGTTTCCGTTTTCGGAGGTATTTCCGAAGCGTTACGACATGGAGTTTATTAAGAAACACATGAAGAGTTCTCATCTGGTGTTGCACATGTATATCGGTGACGGTGACAATTTATCACGTTTGGTCGTCGATACCGGGATGCCCGTTTCTCAATTTGCCAGCGTAGATTTATGAAAAAAACCCAAAAATTTAAAACGCGGTAAATTAAATCAATACACTCACCCCATATTCCATAGCGGGACGTAAACGTAATTGGTGATACGTGCGAGCGCACCTCTGCCTACCTCCTCGGTGATTAAAGCATGATGTTATGTTGTTACTTAATTTAGTGGAGTTAAAGACGAAGTAAACATTATTGATGCGAATAAATAGACTGCTCATGAATACAAAATACAAAACAATTCACACATACAAATATAGCTATTGGACAAGCTTTTAACATATCGTTAATTAATTAATTCGTCGGAAAACGGTTGAATACAACGATGTGGGGAACACTCGCGATGTTACTGTATTTAGCAGAATATCGATATTTAGGGAGTTTATAGATTTAACGATATTCAACCGCTTGGCCAATACGCTACTACGCGATCTGATATACGTGTCCACACTTATGTACTGTACATACATCTAAATTTACATTTGAATAAGATAACATCACGCCTGTATTTGTCAGATGTGGTAAGAGGTGGGAACCTCACGTTTTGCTTGTTATATTACACGTTCCAGTGAATAGAGAGCGAACCTATTACAATATACTTGTCGCAATTCCAGTCTTCGATCTACTCGTATATTAATACATGTATGTATATTGATACTACACTAGTATTAGTGCAGTATAGTTATAGTATTCGTATAATATTAATAATAATCATATGAAGACTATAATAATCGGATTAACATTGTCAATAATCCTAGTTCCCCAGCCTCGTCATGCGTTTATACGAGTACTATCCAGTTGTCCCGTCCGGAGTAAGTATAGTGACTACTGCCGACTCGTATTCTACCTTCTTCACGACAAAATCCTCAAATCGAGTATTCGTTTTCAACAGTATCTACTAAACACATCTGTCAGATAATGTTCATACGATTCCGAACGATAACTGTGCAGACTCCCTCATCTTTGATAGTTCGTTTCGAATTTCCAAAATCTGTTTAATGATTTTGTAATCACTGTAATAAACTGAATATACGTTTGCCTAATGGCCAATTGCCGTCCTGTTTTACTTGTGTGAAATAGTAATGAGGGTTTTGTCGCTATTCACCAGATTAAATACAGCTGTATTGTTAAATTATTCAAGCGATAATCCGTTAATATGTTTCAATGTAGTCGTAATTAAATAAATGTAACTGTAAAAATATGGAGCTGTAATGACTGTTTCTTAGCACTCTTAAGATAGAGCTACTTTAAGCTTCAAAGGTGTGACCAATGATGTACAAAGCCATACATCAAAGGACGTAAGACTTCACGAAGGCTACGTTTATAAAGTATTTACATGCAACGTCAACGAGGCAATCAAAAGTTATAGTTCCATATTAAACTACAAAATTTATTTCATATATTTACATATTGACAAATTTCAATTTACAATTTGTGACCTTGCGCGACTAAATTTATCCAAACATTTGCGACAGTTGTGCATTTGCGCAGCTCGCAAACGTACTCAAACCCAAAGGGAATATGTGAAGACAAAATATGGATTCAGAAAACACTATTCCTGGAATCCATTCAGTCTCATATCAACAGAGGTAAAATTTTTCATAAGGAATAAAGTTGTTTATGGATACCGATAACATAAATTCAAGTTACCAGCGATATTCAAAGTAAGCATTATAAATAAATGATGTCATATAGCGTGTATGACAGGGAGGCGGACTATGACCTACTCGTAAAAGCTTTTCATTACGAGAGGGGACGCTTTTTTAAGTGAAGAAATTAACAAATAAGAGAGAAAACGAAATTAAGGTCGCAAATTGGGACTGCCGCCGAGTTTTGACAAAGACCGGGAATGAAAAAATAGGGCTGAATGTGTAAGGTTGTATGATCGTGTGAATGATTTTTCGGCTGGGTGGGATAACGGTTTGCGGAAGACCGCATTCGGAAGCTGGATGCGGCAAGCCGAAGACCGCTACCTTACTGTGGTCTGCGATAGACCGATGATGATGATATCCACGTGTATGGCTACGAATAGTATTTTCTATGCCCTATAATTTAATCAAGAGGGCGTGCTAGCCAGAGTTCATGGCCGTTTCTACTTACTAGGTTTACCTGTGTTGAAACTCAAAGCTGATTTACTGAACGTAGGAATGTAATCTATAGCCTGGAATTCTGTCATATCAATTTATGGATACTGATTCATTTGCACAAACGGAATTCGCCTAGCTTATATGCATATAAAATTTTGATATATTGTACTGTGTTTGTGTTGTATATAAAACATGGTTGATAATTTATACTTTTTGTTTTTATTACTATGATTGTTACCACTTACCACTAATTTCTCACCTTCCTGCTCGACTGACTAGTAAATAATGTAGCTAAGCGTAAAATCCTTCGTTTGCATATTCTACCTAACTTTTAGTATCATAATTAAATGTAAGAAAAAGTGTATATTTGTAGGTATAATGTAATTATACTCGCGTACTATTCCTTGATAGGACGTAAACGTACTTAACTAATGAAACGCTGGAATTTACTACACTCCTCTGTCTACCCCTTCAGGGACTATACGCGTGGAGTTACGTTACGTAAGAGAAAATATTGAGCTCCTCTAACCCAAAGGACGAAGTCATTATTATTCATTGATGTACGTACGCTCAAACATCAATTTGCTTAGGACGAAATACTTTTGGAATAACAAAACAGTCACTAAGTTGCGAAGCTACCTCCAGGTCACTGTCGTCGTTCATAAAAATAATGGCCAAGTACGTTCGGAAACATAAAACACTCCCTCAGACGTGTGCATTGTGACAATCGTAGTTAAACGTCTAACGGTTATATTGCCTTATCTAAGGAAATGACATGTACGAAGTTACCGTAAGATATGTAAATAAATGACTCGATTGGTTGTTTTTTCTCGAGATAAGACACAAGGTAAGAATTTGGACTAAGACATTTGTATCTATGTGTGACTTTATATAACTATCGACTGCCGCGTTGAGTGGTTGCAGACGCGACAGCTGATCGAGTAGTCCTGGCTTCGTTCCCTGTTCGGTTACCGTTGGATTTTTCTTACTTGAAATTTCTAGTCGTGGCTCGCAGTGTGGATTAGTGCCCGGTGTACAGCTACAGGCTCACCACCTGTTCCATGATGGGACGTAAATGTTACGTAACGTAACGACACGCCTGTAATCCCCGAAGAGGTAACCATGCCCAGACCGAACTCCCAAATACAGATTATTGTAACGGTCGGTTCACATGGTGACGTTTTAATTTTGTAACGTTTCACGTGATGTCACGTGTCACATGTGTGTAATTGTGCCGTCGACGCGTTGTCCATGTTGATGACAAAATGCGACCAAATATTGAGTGACCACTAAATTTCCCATTCAGTAACTTGTGCACGTATTGAAAACCGTAACTTTAATTATTTCACACTTCTCTGAGAATTTTGAATAGACACAAGCGTGAAGTTGAATGTGCTATGTGTTATTAAATGCAAAATGTTTAAATTATTCTATATTTTATATTTCCTTTCTACCACGATGACTATATAAAATGTTTAGTGAATTTTAAAATCATTTTATTTAATTATATCTACATCAAATACAAACACACTTTTTGGACTCGGATTTTCATTTTTCGTTTTGTAGGCGGATCGAATTTTCATTTTTTATTATAGCATTTTACATGAAAATTGTAATGTCTACCATATTCTCTAATGTCCATCTTTCTTGACAATCTCTTTGTTTCTTTCTTAATTTTAATTGCCTGGCAGAAATTACTATTAAAAGATTAGGTCGCTGTTGTTTGTTTGTGTTGTAGGTGTGCATTTTTTTGACAATTTCCCATGTAGGTAAACAATCAACATTTCTCTACCTACCTATATATTTTATGTAACCCGCATTAAGTTAATATTCTTGGTCATTTTCGCTTCTAATTGAGTGATCTGAATTTCCACTTATGTTATGAACTATGTACTTGCTACTAATTTTATGACTGTAATGAACATATTAACCTGAAATTTTAAAGCGAAATAATTTCAAAACTGACAGTGGATTTGAACACATTTTAAAATTTGAAATATACTCCAATTATAGCGACCATGAAAAAAATCTTCACTCACACCTCGCCGAGTGACAATATAACAGCTATTATACATACATATAATAATAACGCTCGTGAATAACAGGCTAAGAGCCAACAGAGGAACAATGTTCCACGCGCTCTTTCATTTCTCATTACTGTGTTCTGCTTCGTTATAGATAACGCCTGTTTGAATATCAATACAAAGTATCAATATTGTTTTCAATGTCATATTATTATTCATTGTGAAGTGCCACCAAGTCGTACTGCATTTGAATAGCATTGTTAGCTAGGTTGTACAAGCTGCATTTCAAGTTTGATTCGTGATGAACGAAGTCGATATTTTAGATCAGTTGGAATATAATCCGTCGCATAATAAGTTTCTTCACTTGGAGCATACAAATATCTTAGACTTTAGTTTGTTTCTTTCATAGCAATATCGTCGTGTTTGACTACAATAACACCTGATCGTAAGCGAGATGAAGCCTACTATCTATAGGTACCTTCTCTTATCTGGAATATTTGAAAGTTGTACATATCGGTGGCAAAAGATGTCAGTATGGATTCAACTCTTTCACAGTCTGTAGCAGAGAAGATTTCGTCCAGAAGAGTGGTTATAACATAAAGACTCTAGTACAAATGGATTACGTACAAGAGAGAGTTTAAAGAGCTGCCCGGAAAACACATGTAAACCGGTAGATTTTGTCATGCATAATTTCGTACCTGTACAGTTTCTTTTATGTACTCGCCTGCCGTAACTATGTCGCAGCAGGGGCTCCATTGCGACATAGAATTAAGTGTGATTTTATTCTACATCTATTCTAATTTATTTGTATTATCGTAGTGATTGAAATACTACGGAAATTCATTGAATTAACGTTTAAACATTATGGAGGTTGTAATGTAAGGGAATATATTTCTATAAATCTCACTTTGTGTGTATTTGGCAATGGACAATTCGATATATTATGTGAGACAATGACAATTTTAACGCACATCTAATATGTAAGAGTTTCAACTTTCTGCAATGTTTTATATATTTTAATGTTTAATTACGTCACATTGCACACCTCTTTGCGTATAATGTTACTAAAAAGATACAAAGTTTCTTTCCATATATTAACATATATATTGTAAATATTATAAAATATTGCCTAATCTCAGTTAAAGTAATAATAATGTAATGTGTCTGAAATTGTGTAATCAAATAGGTGTCTTATCTTTTAAAGTAACATTCTTGTACACGGGCTCGCCATTGCCTATTTGTAATAAATAGAGAAAGCTGAATTTTATTTTGAAACTAAAAACGTATTCGCATTACCACGATCAGCGAAATATCAGTTTGTGTGGACTGAATTGCTTACGAAAATTTTTAAGAAAATATCCGTTGCTGAAAGTGGATAAGTCTAATAGACGAAGAAATGAGACGGTCAATTATCGTCTTTATGAAATCGTCTCGTGAAAAGAGAATTTCTTCAGATACTATACTGAAATTGCCACTTCAGACCAAATATCTATTTTTAGTATACAAAATAAAGGACTGTACGTATCGTTGACTTTGTGTATCGTTGGCGATAGAGTTTTATTCATAGTAAACGAAAACACTGACACCTTTTATTTTAATTAGTATTCTATACAGTAATCTGCCTACTCGGCAAGAGCTCTGGCGACGGTATGTATGTATTCGTAAATAATAATAATATCTGCAATTTATATATTTTGAGTTTTGAATCATACTCGTAGTTCTTAACGTTTACTTCCCTACGTTTTTACAAAGCTGTTGCTCAGAGAAATAGATTAGTTTGAATAACATTTAACAATCTGCTCGCGACGTGATCAAAGCGGCCTCTAAAAGGAATAACGGTGAATATTCACTACCAACAATCAGTCATCCAAAAACAGACAGCGATAAGCAGCGCTTAGTATGACTTATTAAAAGAACCGCTTATATAGCTTATTGGTCATACCGAGAGACGGCACTTTACCTTTTATCATATATAACTTACTTATAAACATATTATGTTTATTTGTTGTGGTGAAACAATAGTATTACCTGGGTCTAGTTTTCAAAGAACGTAAAATGCCAATTTAGCTTCAATTAATTATGTTTCCTAGACAAGGGCATACCAAGTACGAATGGGTCGACGTATTCTAGCTCTGTCATTGTATTTATTGTTTGATCTTCGATGAGTCTATTTGTATTTGTAATATACAAAGATTCTTATAAATTATATAAGGATATAATCACTATCAAAATAAATCCTAAATATTCAATTTTACAATACGAAACATTAAAAGAATTGCCGAGAATCACAATTTAAAATATTTAGAGTTTATACAACTATGACAATATATTAGATTATTCTGTAGAAATGAACTCAATAAATTTTGCGTAAGGAACACTATATACAGAAAACAATTGTCCTAAAGCTTGTATTCATTTCTCCGTGTTTCCAACAATTACATAGATACTTTGTAGTTTTGATACTAAACATGTAGATACTTAAGTGCTCCAAGAACACTTTATAACACTAAATTGTTTCCAACTTGAGCCGTTAGAACCACATACCACTGTGTTATCGCTACAGTAGTTTATTTCGTACAGTCTCAGAAAACGCTCATGGTACCCGACCATTTTACATTGACACCTGCTATCTTGTTTAAACATCACCTTATAATGAGTTGCTACAACGCTTGATTATATCTTATTATAGAAGTGGGTAACGATATATTTAGTTTTATTTAATTATTGTTATATTTGCTCATTGCAGTCCAATGAAAAACATTATATTTTTAATTAAATGTAAAATTAATGGGACAACAGTACCGTTAATATTATTGAGATATTGAGGTAATTAACTTAATATTACTGTTACATAAAGTCTTATAATTGATAACTAGTATTGAATATAAGTGTCCATTTAATACCGTTTTAAATATATATTCTGTGCATACTAACACGGAAACAAACGGAGCAGTGGAGTAAAAGGTGTAGAAAATAATGTACGTAGAAAGCTGCAATCTCGAGCCGCGTTGCTAACAAGTTCATTAGCTGGCAGCGCCGCACAATAAGTGTCAAGTGATAATGGTGAGCATTTGGGATGGTGGGGAACCAGCTTTATGTGCCACGATGCGACCGCGTGACGGCTTCGTGCTGCATACGTGCATGTTGACTGTTGTAGTTTAAACGTATTTAGAGTTTCATGGAGCAAATTGTTTTTTATTCTGCTACAAGATAGTTTGGTTCTAAATGTGACAAACTCAATACCACATGGTTACCCTGGCTAACGTCGTACAAAAACATGGTAATTAAATAAATTCGTCATGAATTCTTATAATTTGGTTTTTTGTACTTTTAAAATCGACTTTGACAATTGACAACAGAAAAAATCCGATCTAGGTTAGACATTAGTTTAGATTATTACATACGACATTTTTGTAGCTCATTTATAGGGAGAAAATTTAGTATTATTAGTCATTATTCAGATCGGTGTATTATCGCTTTTCGCTTTGAGCGCCGCAAATACGCTGATCTGAAAAAGCCCCGCGGGCCTACAGGACGCATAAAGCGCTTGTACAGGCACGTGTAAAAAAACGAGATTATGCAGAACCAAAATATTATAGTCTGTAAGAGCCCTTAATCTTGTTTGTTGTAGTATCTGCATATCAGAAACACTACCTTTCATTAACCAATAAAAGTAATATAGTTATCAGTAGATATAAAATTTGTGTTTCAAGGCATTTTTCAATTTTTCAATATAAAAAATGCAAGCAACATAATATGAACAAATAGCCTGCGCGTCGAGATGTTAATGTCGTAAAATAGGTATCAAGTTATGATGGTCGATTTTCGTGGTGGTGTGTTAAGCTTTATACTTCACGATGTAACTCCGACGCGGCTTCTCTCTCACACACACAACCATATTAAAATTACACAACATTACTATTCACTCGTAGCTGTAGTTAATTTTTTCTCATTTAAAAATAACAATTTCTCACATCCGACAATTTTATATAACAAGCAGTATCCAAAAATGGTTATTCATACTCTGTTTTAAATTTTAATTTGAATAATTTACTATTATCCTTATTTTTTATCTACAAAACATCACGCCTGTAACCAGTATCTATAAAACATCACACCTGTAACGCCTGCATCACGCCTATAGCCTGGAAAATCAAATAGTGCTCGACCCAGGATCCAGGACGTCTTGTTCGGCAGTCACACTTGCAACCAACACGACCATCTAGTCAGTAAATTTTTATCTAATTATGCTTTTAATTGTACAGTTTCATGTCAAGCTTAAGTACATAAAATATAGGGCGTCGTGCGAGTCGCGTAAATTGTGTCATTCGTTAATCGAAGCTATATACATTAAAGAATTAGTCACTCGATCAAAGGTAGAAATGTAATCAAGAAAATATCGTATCCATTCTTGATGACCTTTTGCTTTCACATTTGCATTGAAATCGGCAAAATTATCATTCGATGTCCGAACATTAATCTTTCTCTGACAGTCGAAGTGTTTCTGAGAAACAAGAGTAAATATATTCGAAACGAAAATCAATTTGCCACTCACATGGTTCGTGTGTGGGCTAAGTGATTTTTGATACAAATATAATAGCTGACTTGTATTCATGGTTGCCAAATGCTAAAGGTGCGATTATAGACGCACTGATTCAGCACCGATTCTTTATTTATTGTCATAGCCTTTATTTAAGACAATTGAATGGTACAATTGACTGCCTCGTTGGTCGTGTTGGTTGCAAGTGCGACTGCCGAACGGGAGGTCCTACGTTCGATTCCCGGGTCGGGCAACTACTAAATTTTCTAATTTAGATTTTCTAGTAGTGGATCGGAGACTGGATATGTACCCGGTTTATGGCAATAGGCTCACCACCTATTCCATAGTGGGACGTAAACGTAACTGGTGAAACGTCGGAGTGTTCTACATTCCTCTGCCTACCTCTTCATGGATGATAGGCGTGATGTTACGTATAATTAAAATAAGCTGTTTTTATATTAAGAGCAAAAGTTCACTTCTATCACTGAATGATAAAAAAACGTAACATCACGCCTGTCACTGAATGATAAATAATAATTATATTTTAACAAAATACCCGTGAAAATCAAATAAAATTTCAATTTGATGACAATCAAAACGATTCACTTGCAATGCGCGTAATATTGGTACTAACTTCAAACATCTTTTGTACTCAGTGGCACTCGTATTATTAAATTGGAAACAGTTGTGTAAGAAAAAGAGGTGAACGAAATATGTATAATGTCACGCCTGTATTTTCTCTAAAGGGGTAGGTATCCACATATAGTAATAATATATATACTCGTATATCCTTCTTATATATTTTTTAAATTTAAATTTGATGAACACACAGCGTTATGTAAGTCTTAAAGACGTCTTTGTACTGGCGACTGCTGTCGATCGTAACGCCACCCCTGAGCAAGAGGGGTGGCTAGCTAGTAGCCAGATTTGAGAGTAGGGAGGAATATAAATGATGCGCAATCCCGACTGGAATACTGTCAAAGACGTTTCTCCAAACCAAAAGGGAGAAATAGGGATAGACAAAGATCATTCATATGAACGAAATTTCACTGTGCGTTGGACTTTCGTCAAGGGTTTTCATTGTATACTCTTAATCTAAACGTTTAAGAAACGGGAAGCAAATTTCAAAGTAGACGCTAATTACCAAGTAAACATAAAGTTAATTAATAAAACGTACATAATAAATACGTCAGATCGCATTGTGTCACGAGGCAAGTTTGACAGCAAAAATTTGTTGACGCGTTGTCACCAAAATAACTCGCAAAATAAACTCGACGACGCCTTTCCCTTATTAATTTTATCAAACCCTTTTCGTGAATTAGGTTCAGGCGTGAGGCGGTTACGTTTCACAGGAACGAGGTCAACGACTCCACAATTTGCTGTGTTAGCAAACAGTCAGGCTAGTTTATTTTAAATTATTCAGCGATACAGCGACGGGGGTACAAATATGTGCCCGTGAAGTATTAATGTAAAACAACGGCATAATGTCTGCCGCAAAGCAGCAGCTATGGCACTGCGTTGTTGATAGGAAAATGTTATAAACAGACTAATGTTTGTGTCTGCCTCGTTGGTCCAATAATTGCAAGAGCGACTGCTGAAAGATAGATCTAGGGCGATCTCTAGGCAAGGGCAGATCCAGGGTGGGGGGTCATGGGGGTTATGACCCCCCCTGGGCTGGGTTCACGTCCATAAAAACGTACCCATTGAAGTAGATGAAGTGATAACGCGTTTCGGGAGAAGACGTAAAAGGAAAATTGCTATTGTTATTTAAATATAGGTAGGCATTTTTAAGTACTTTACAGTACTTACATTTACTAATAAAATACCTACTGTTTACTGGTATCTATTATTATCAAAATTAAATTATAATATCTTGTGACTTGACAACGACTTTATGACCCCCTCTGGCGCCAAAGCTGGATCCGCCCTTGTCCCTAGGGTCGGGTAAATTATTATTTAAAAAACCTAACATCACGCCTGTAATCCCCGAGAAGGTAGGCAGAGGAGTGTATTATCACGTTTCACCAATTACAGTTACGTCCCACTATGGAATAGGTGGTGAGCCTATTGCCGCACTAGAAATTTCTACTATTAAATCTAAATTACAAAAACACGATACTACCCGACCAGGAATTTAAACCTAAGATCTCTCGATCGGTATTCGCGATTGCAACCACTTGACCAAGGAGGTAGTCAAATTAATAATAAACAAGAAGATTTTTGTAATAAGGCGGTGAATAAAAGTTTACATTTAGGAATTTGTATGCTCTGGATATGTG
>DWDV01002724.1:0-11286 GCA_018245615.1 Mimoniades ocyalus
AGTAGCATGGTAAGCAGACGGCTGATAAACTACATTATATAAGAAGATCCTTTGCCTACAGAGGAGCGTAGCACAAATATTTATCCTGGGTGGGAATCGAATCCAAAACCCCCGGCGCAACAGACAGGTTCACTAATCACTGCACCAATGGGTCAGTCACGAATGGAACCTTCTCGCCCAGTAGCTATGTCCATTAATCACTAGCAAACCATCAGTATTACAGAGGAATTTTCCTATTAGTGATTACATAACCACCGCGCAAAAGCTATAGCGTTCACGTTCTTTGTTCCTCCTTGCTGTTGATTCCGAAGTTTTACTTCGAAGTAGCAAGGAAAGTATTACTAAGTTATGACTTGGAAACTTCATATGACCGACAGAAGGACAAGCGGCGATACTTTTATCATAGATTTCAATTGTTTAACATATTTCAGGGAGCCTCATTTCGTTTCTATACCTCAAATAATTTCTTTTCAAATGAATAATAACATAACACAACGTCCGTATTTCATCGAGAGCGAAGACAGATGAGTGTAGTAACTTTCCGCATAACACCTTATCAAGCCAGGAGGGGCTGAAAACCAGCGCTGCTCGGAGCTAATGTACCGGCCAGCACGAGCTGAGCAGACTCCTTTTGTCTTTATTATTATAGTATCAGTAAAAATCTGTACGTTATTAACAGTGTAATAAGACAATAAACTGATTTTATTATTATTAATAATTAATTATTATTAATCCTACGTTTCACCAGTTATGTTATACGTTCCGTGGAATACAGAGTGAGACTACTGCCATACTTCAGGCACAAATCCACATTCCGTGATACTAGAAGGAATTTTAAATTATAGAAATCCAAGAATATCGGATCGAACCCAGGACCTCCTTCCAATGACTAATGTGCTATAAAAATCTTTATGTATTGTTTGAAAAGTGATGTCGAATGTGATAATATGATATTTTGATGTATGTATGTTAGATCCTTTTATTTGTTAATTATATATTCTTTATTGTACACATTAAGGCAATATAAAGGGTGAATGTTATGCCTAATGGCATTCTCCACCAGTCAACACTCGGAAAATAGTAACAATTATAAAAACATTGTGCCAGGTGCAATATTTTGTTTTTCCAGCGATACCATTTTGCATTCTGTTGCTTGCTCGCTTACAGTTGGACGTGTTAGTAATATGAGCCGTACGTTATCCGCACTTCACCTATCACGACATTACCAGGGGCATTAAGTTTATGACGTCGTTTCAGTTGCACATCTCCTCGAATGACCCGTTCTGACCTGATATGACGTTTACTACCAGCACCATGATGGCTTACTATAAGAAATTTGATGGTTTCACGACACTCCAACGACGTTTTGAAATACTGCATGAAAATTTTACCCAAGTATAGTTGAAAATAGTCATTTTGTATGTTAGTTCGTACGTACATACGAGGTATTCGCACTCTTAACGTACTCGTAGGTTCTTGTTCGAAATTAAGTATAGATAGTTTTTCTTGGTAATAATCGTATAAATGATAATCAAGTATAAAATAATAATTTAATTGTTTAGAAAATACATATATCTGTAAAAGAATGTAGAACTTTATAATATATTTGATTTGTGTTATTTATTAATTTAACGCCAATTCAGAATTACAAATTTAAACTTCAAATGGATTTAAGAACCTCCGTTTATATTGTTTTAGGTTTCGTATATAATGTGTATTTAATGCACGTAATTTTCGAACTTAAAATATTCTAAGCATGTTTATTAGTGGTCACACTTGGTGGTTACAAGTGATCGAAGGTCAACGGTAAATTTTAAAATTTTAAAGTTTGAACTTCCTTTAGACATCCTTGTGAAAGAGCTTCTATTAATCTCTATTTCATAAAGCTATATGACCAAAGACAAATTATGACAAATGCAAATTCTATTGTTTCGTGAGTGTTATACGAGTACATGCTAACAATTAAGCCGGCTTGACCGCCGCGACCTTGCTGCTTTCGGCGGGAGCTCATGAAGAAGGACCTCGTATAGGTCCGAAAGTAGTCGGGCCACCCCGAATAAAAAAGTGAGTCAAGCCGGCTTAATTCTTAGTCAAATTCAAATTCATTTAACGTTAAATTATATCCAAATAAATTCACAATACTCATCCCGTTGTCATGTTTAGAACTAAAATAAATGCCTTTGCCAATTTACAGAGCAAAACATTTGTAAATATGTACAATTGAATTGTTACTTTATCAGCAACAATTCAAGGAACATTTTTCGTTGTCGCGATGTTGCTGTAAAGATACGACCAAGATTACTTTTATGTTGGCTCTTAAGTAATTTTATCTTTATAGCTTACTTACAACGGCAGTCGCATCCAGAAACTTTACTGATGTAAAATTTTCGATCGAAGCTATAAAAAAATTAAACCGGACTCCGAAACTTTAGGCAAGTACCAAACCTTTCGTGTTCTTCCAATTAAATACAAACGTTTTACTAAATTTTGTGAATCTTATTTTTATAACTAATTTAAATCATAAATGGAAGCTGCATAAATAAACCTTAAGCATGCGCAGTCGCCACTTACTATTAGTCATTGAGGCATTTACAGTGCTAAAATATTTAAATAATATTACAAGCAACCTTAAATACTTATAAACTTCGTTTGTGTTGCAAAAAAAAATCATAAAGTTAAAATTCTTATAGTTAAATATACATCGCGATTCTAATTTTATTGTCAAATTACAATCTGAATATTGACATATAAAAAAAAGATTTTGCCCGTTACGTTTAAAACTCTGCAATTGCAATTCTTGATAAAAAAAACACGCATACTCGTATAAAGCAGTTATGAAAGAAGTCTCACTAGGGTGAAGCAGTCGACAATTCTGAAGAGTCCCCAGTGCTTCAAGCCACAATTGACAGATACGACGAAACACCTGCCAGCCACAACTACGTTGCTGAAAATGTTCACGTCTTATCTAAAGAACTTGTTGCACGAGAAACGAGCAAAGAGTTTATAGCAGAGTCCTTCAGAATATTAAATTAAAATAAATCATATAGCATATATTCTGAATTGCGAGTTTTTACAAGATACTCCAATCACATGTTGTATTGATTTTTCCATGAAGATAAGCTAAGGTAAGCACATAAGTGCAATTTACGTAAATGACAAGAATAAGTTGTGTATTTCTTTTGATGTTATGTAAGCTGCAAATATCAACAACAATATGAGCCTTGAAGAAGACGAAAGGGATTTGGTAAAAAAATATTTCGTTCAACAAGTCAGTAACCACACCCTCCGAATCCAATTCACCGATAAGTTTCTTTGAAAATCGGATTACAGGTTATAAAGTCGCGACCGGCGGCCCAAAGGTAAGCTCCCGAGGGAATCGGGGGATTTACAAGAAAAATTCAATTCAATGTCCATTAAGATTATTCCAACAGTGTTATATTATTATCAGATATTTTAATATCGACGCAGTTGCTGATAAATAAACGTTTAAGTAAAATTTTAGATTTTTTTCACTCCATTCTTGGTTGTAAGAGTTATTACGTAGATTAGAAAGCAGTGATTTTATTTAATCCTGAAGTATTTATTACCTACTTCTATTAATTCGTCAAACGTTAAGAGAAGTTTTGTACTTATTTATACAGCAGAGCAATTACTACGATATTGATTGTGCCAAAAAGTACCTACATAATTTATGTGACAACATTTTTTGATTGCGAGAAAAATAAATAACTCTGACATTATTCTTTCTGACATTAAGTACTTATAATACGATAAAATTTTTAATTCTTAGAGGAAAAATTATAAATATGAACCAAAACAATGAACCGGAGTTAGACAACGAATATAAACGATATCTTCAAATCCTACGACGGTATTTGTGTCAGTTACTTGATCAAGATGTAATATGTATATGTAATGCTTGGATTAAAAAACTATCTGATTGTAAAGAAATTGAAAAAACTTTACGTAACAAATACGTGTTCATATTGTGTTATCAGTTAGCTAAAGGAGTCCTTGATGAACCTTTTCTACAGTTTCCGCCTTCAAATGAACTACCACCGTTACAGGATGACGAAAGTATTAACAGCTCTGGTACCGAAGCGGAGTGTCTAGCAATAGACTCTAGAAATAGAAATATTATGTCACTTCATGACATTCAATGGCCTTCTCAGATTTTTAAATATAACAATGGTGATGTTAATAAAAACATTGAAACTAGTTCTACGTTTGGCGATTCAAAAGTATCAGACGAGAAAAATAATTTACATGAGAAGGAATGTCAATCGAGTGTACCGTCTTATTCATTTGTAGATGGAGATGTAATGAAACACAGTGAATGTGATGAAAATTATAACCTTAGAGCAAATAAGTTAATAATGAACCTGAGGGAAATAAAAGAGCAAAATAAGTGTCTGCGTAATGAACTAGTACTTTTGAAAGAAGATGCTAAAAGGAAACGTAATGCTGATGATTCCTTTAATGACAGTATTGTAAAAATAGATGACGCAACAATGAGGCTTAATTATAACCAAGACCGTCATACAATACTCACATCATTAAACAAAAAGTTACAGGAAGTTCAATATTCTCGAAATAGTTTAATAGAAATTGTTAGTTCCCTTCAGGATAAACTTGATAATTGTAATCTTATAAAAAACCATGAAATAGAAGACATACATGCTCAACATAAGCTAGAAATGATAAAACAGAGAACCACTCTTCGGGAGGAAATGAAAGTTAATTATGAAAATAAATTAGATGTATTGAGGAAAGAGTATGAAAAGATTATTCTAGATATACAAAATACCACAAGAGAAGATATTGAAATACACTCCAAAAATAGTGAAAAGTTAGTAATTGAAAAAGATAAATTGCTTCAAAACAAAGAACTTGAAATAAATCAATTAAAACACAAACTTGAAGAAATGAAAAGTCATCAATTTTCAGTATTAAATAAAGTTGTAGACTGTTCCAATGAAAACGGAGCTGAAAGTGTAAAAATCAAAAGTCTAGAATTAGAAAAGCGCTTAAATAAGATGGAAAAAACTAAAAACAAATGTATTAAGGCATACGAAAACAAAATAGCTTCACTACAACGAGAAAAACACTTAGCTGAGTGTTCATTACAGTTACAGCTAATAAAGCAGAGAGCTCAAGTTGTCGATGAGGTAACAGAGGAAAATCAATCAGGATTAGCGACAGCACTGGATTCTCTTGAAAACAAATACAAAGAGATTGTTGCTAATATGCAAGCTACGGCTTTTCAACGAAGAATACAAGATCAAATCGCTTTCGACTCGTTAATACAGGCTGTCTGTGGCGTTACGAACGAAAGTTACATCAATCCACTGAAAGCAAACATGGGTCAATTTTCTGGCCAAACTGTTCGAAATCCAAGCAAAGATAAGAATATGAGCCGAGACAAAGATATTGGAACTTTACGCAATAGTAGTAGAGTTGAAAATATTATCGTTGAAAATAAGTCTTTTGGCGAAGATAGTATTGTTACGGGCTATTGTCTTGATAGTGATAAGGTGCAGGAACTGTTCGAGAGAGTACACATACCGCAGAGGGATCTTGCCGATCTACCTAAGTAGAACGGAACCCGTAAAGTATTTCAGACGTCCTGGTTTACAAACTCTTGTTACCCTTGTATCGACCGTGACGTGTAAAGTTTAGAAACTAAATTGTTAGTGTATTTTAATTGTAGTTATAAATAGTTTAGACATGCGTATCCATAGGTATAATTTAAAGTTTGTAATGGCGAAACATTCCATCTAGGTATTTAAATGTATTAAAAGAAACTTTAAATTAAATATTGGTTAATTACGCACATTATTATTGTTTCCTTTATACCATACCTAGACTTATTTTACCTTGTTAGTTATATGTACATTAGTTATTGAAAAAGCGGTATTTCACATTACAGTATTTATCAATGGAAACTAACCGCCTATTGTTAAAATTTTAGCGAATTTTCGTTCTAACCAGAGTATATAAACTGACACTCAACATTTAAGTACTTCACCATTTTCTGTTCGGATGACAGAACTGGTTTAATAAATTATTTGCTTTTAATTGAATAATGAGAATAATTTCAATAATAAGATACAATTTCAGTACTGAAAAATGTTTGGAAGGTTTCAAAGTATGGATGACGAATTTCCTTTGATTCTATATGAACCTTTTGAAATAAGAATCTATATGTAACTGAGCACAAAAGTCGTACGTTTCGTGACTCATTGTAGATAACAGTGATTTCATTCGCGTGTAATGTGTTATATTTTTATTGCCTCTTTGAGTCACTGGGGAGTATATTATCGCTAAAACAAACATAGGCTTTAATTAGACGTTCTTGTAAAAAATTGGAATGAAATATAAGTCTATTCTGTTTTGTTCATTAAGTTATTACTACGTGTATTTAATTTTTCTATATATTTGGAATCACATAAATAGCTTCACATACGTGCAGTGCTATTTACTATAAATAGAGGCTATACATAACGTCATTAAAATGGCGTATAATTGTAAATTAATAAACTTACATATACATAAGCTCCTTGACTTGAAGAGTTTATGGCTAGTTAAAATATTATGTGATTTAGAGCTTCTTACCTTTAAACAGGACTTATAAGGTTATGAGGTCTCTGGTTCTGAAAATGTAATATTATTAATAACTTAACATTAAGCGTTTCAGATATAGAAGAGCGTTATGATTTGATAAAATACATAAGAACGCCAAAATCAACTATGTTGACTATATAGGCCATATATTAGGTGGGAGAGTCACAAGTCTACGAAACCGGCGTACGTGTATGAAGAGAGTGAAGAATGTAGATGAAGCGTAGGAGGTTCGTAAGGACAAAAATATTTGACAGTCCCTGCTCTCTGCTTACCCCGCAAAAAACCTGCTGTGACGATATAAAAACAATAATTTTCTTAAGAATCGGCGTTACTCAAAATCATTCAGAACTTTGAACTTTAATTATAACCAAAGGCGCAGTGCCCAAGGTCAGTCATGATACGGTTGAAGTGTACAATGTTTTGTGATTATTATATAACTATTATTTACATGAGTAAGAGAGCTATAGTAATTCCATTATGACGAGAACAATCGGTGGTCACAGCAATACACGTGGCCGGAACTGAATCACTGATGCGTGTTAATCGTGCACGGGCTATACTGAAACGTGACAGAAATTTCTAGACGATCTATATGATAATCCTTGCAGAGCACGTCACGCAAGCTGCTGACATTGCCAAAATCAGTCATATCTGTAGTTTTCTTAATGTACAGGGATTACTATCTGATATGAGATAGTTTGTGCAAAATGACTCTTAAATTTATACAAAAAAAAATGTAAAAATAAAGAATTACTGCGCTATTTCACTGTCCAACGCAAACAATAACGAACATATTTTATTAATATTAATGTATTTGAAGATTTAACCTTCACAGACGAACCTAAATGCCAATAACATTGCATATGATAATAATCATTCTGGACAATTTGATGACATAAATATCACAACCTTCACAAACGATCTGATATATGTATGTATATAGCAAACATTTTCCTGTACATACGCATTTTGCCTGTTCCCGTATTCGATCCGTATTAAAATATCGGTATATGTGTAAGCACGAAGACAAGAAAGGTTCGTATAAAGGGAAAAATAATCGAATCCCCCACATCAACGCGCCCGATCACCAAGTCGAGCCCGAATCCGCAACACAAACAACCTAATCTGAGATTAGGCGACACAAAGGACGTGTTTGTCGCATACAAACATGTTGCGACATGGACCTTTCGCTTATAAACATAGTTAATTGTTATGGTTTGAGGTCAAGCGAGGGTCCTTAAGTGGCAGAACAGAACTGCTGCTCTAGATTAACGCTACCCAGACAGCTAGACTGTTATTTAAACCTTACGTTGTGAAACGCTCCAATAATAATTTATATGGGTACAAACGCCTTGCTTTCATATTATGTTCAAACGCAGTATTTTTCGGTCATAGATTTAGATAAACAAATGATGCACTTAGATCAAAATATATTCGCATTCGTAATGTATTCAAATGTTCCTTGTACGTGTCACATTCAATGAAATTGAAATTTTAATAATGATAGTGGTAATGTAGCACGACTCATTGCAGGATGTATTATTATGCTCACTTAGGACAACTCACCCACGCGGCCATGCAATGTGTAACTAGATAGAGACTATACTGTGATGACCAGGTAACTAATAAAGTTAAATATATTCGCATCCAGATATAGAACAAACGGAAGTGCTGATGACGCAATATAATTCTGGTTGAAAATGGAACCGACAATTCCTGCGGCCGTTAGAGTCATAAATAGCAGTTCAACAGGTCGGTCAAATGCAGGTTGTCGGGTCACTCATCACGAGACGGCATACATTTTGCCGACCTCTTCGCTTCACTGCCCACAGACACTGGCAGTGAAGCGAACGCAAGTCAGTATTCAGTAACAAAACATTCCAGTTGCCTATGTCAATCTATCGTCCATTCAAAATGTGATCAGAAGTTATTGTATAAAAATGTATACTCTACTTGTATATAAGTATGCTCAGATTTTATGCGATGATAGACGGAATACGATCAGAAATTATTATACAAAACAGTATACAAATATGCTTAGATTGTTACCGGTAGTATTTTTTTATATTCAAGTATATACTAACACCAGAGCAATTTTAATGTGTTCTCAGTTGTATATAGCAGGTTATTAGCAACTAGCAATTGATTTTTTGACAGCACCAAATAATTTTAGGTGAAAATATTAAAAAAACGTAACAAAGAAAATAAAAACGTAACATAACGCCTGTAATCCCCTAAGAGGTAGTCAGAGGAATGTAGAACACTCCCACGTTCCACCAGTTACGTTTACGTCCCACTATGGAATATGTGGTAAGTCTATTGCCATACACCGGATACATATCCATACTTCGAGCCACTATTAGAAAATATAAAATAAAAAAAATTGTAGTACCCAACCCGGGAATGGAACCCAGAACCTCCCGATCGGCATTCGCACTTGCTATCAACACGACCAAAGAGGCACGAACTCATTAATAATAAACATTTAAGTTGTGTATGCTGAAATACCCATATGCCGATACACTAATTCGAAAAGATAAAGGAAAGTTCTCGAAATCAAGTGTTACGAATTTTAACGTAAAAAGCACTTTTGACAGAGATTGCGCATAACTGCAATCGTATTTTTGGTCGACTTTAGTTATAATGTCTAATATAAAATATCCAAGTCTTATTAAGTAGCTTACTTAGTTTTAAAACCACTTCAATAATGTTAAAAAAAGACACCTCCATTCTGTGAATTCGACGCCACACGGAAAAAAACATTGATGTTCTTGTTTAGAATATCATCAAAATATCATTATTGGTAAATGTTGTCCAATTAACACAATTTATGTTACTCGTATTAGATATTTAATTACTAAATCACTTATAAAACTCACCGTATCATATCATATAAGTTATTATATAATATAAAATGTGATTAATTTAAAATTTTATGAAAACATACAAAAAATATGAATAACAGAAAATACGGTCATATATATAAATGTTATATTATCTTCATTGCGAATGTATACCATCTTTTTATTTATCTCCTTGTTCTTTCAACGAGATAAATGTAATAAATTTATCATTTAGGTATATGGTCGGAATCGAACGTAGAACCTTTCGTGAAGTACACAGACATAAAATAAGAAACGTTCCACAAATAATGTGCTACTATTATTATCCTGAACGATAATTCGTTGTGAGACAACCAACGAACCAGTTAACCATAAGGGATACTGCGTGGAAATTTATTAGGATGTCACCTTAAAAAAATGCATAAATCATGACATATGTATTTCATTTATTGTTGCGTTTGTTAGGGCTTCAGTGGCTTGGGCCCTTTTTTATTATTATGGATAACACGTAGGTAGGCACGTTAGACATTTGAAACCGAATTTTGGAAGCAAATATTCGCCAGCCTTATAGCGCTTAGAAGGGTATTAACGAACGGCTGATACCTGTTGTTATCATTGGATAGTAGTCGTTAAACTTCATCGAAAATAGGTCAGTCTCGCGAATTAACTAAGAGATTTCAGTCATTCTATAAGATTAAATTATTATTATGTTGACTGCCTCGTTAATTTTGTTGGTTGCATACACGACCACTGAGCGAGACGTCCTGGGTCCCTATCCCGGGTTTTTTTATCTTGGATTTTCTATATTAATTTTGTAGAATTTCACGGAAACAAATTATTGCATTTGAAGGAAAAAATTCTTCATGTTACGAACGTTTGACCGCGAGTAATATTTAATTGAAAAACTTTCACTGCTGCATAAAGATAGTGGTATAAGCATAATGAGATGGGAATATTCCTCGGGAATAAGTAATTTACTGTCCACATCCTACAGTTTTTGCTTTAATTAATTTTAATGTCCCGACCACGGATACATCGCGCTACGTTATACCTAAGTAGAAAGGAAAAAATATTTTTTGTTAAGAATTCTTTACATTTTGAATTTACTTGATTTGATAAACTAAATGCTGTTTTGTATGGCAGTACTGCTTAATGCATTTACAACCACAATGCGTATCGCAGTGTAGGTAAAGCGACATAAAAAGCAGACGAATGACTAAGTTAAGATGAAAACTGAGTTATGTCACCAACGTTACATACACTGCTCTTGTTACTGTAGTTAGTTTTGAAGAAATAATATATTAACAGTAACAGGAACAGTAACAGTAACAGGAACCGTAACAGGAACAGGAACAGTAACAGGAACAGTAACAGGAACAGTAACAGTAACAAGAACAGGAACAGCAACAGCAACTGGAACAGTAACAGGAACAGGAACATATACAGGAACAGGTACAGTAACATGAACAGGAACAGTAACAGTAACAAAAACAGTAATAGTCTTATTCGCCTTTTCTTCAAACGGTCTAAATAACGTCAATGTTAATCTCATTGCAGCGATCCTACCACGTTGTGTTCCATCTGGTCTGATACGTTCAGTGTTTTCATTTAGATCGTATCAATATTATTCTGAATTGACGTCACTGTAGTCAAGGAAGCGAATTACAGATATATTCATTAACCGCACTGAATTCCGTATGAAGTATTTTTGTTTTAAACGTGCAATGATATTGTTCACGCTCAAATAGCGTGACGTATAGTTAGAGAGCCCACGACCAAAATTTTTGTCTCATAGCAATACAGCCACAGCCGCATCAAA
>DWDV01002725.1:0-11286 GCA_018245615.1 Mimoniades ocyalus
GTAACCGGTGAAACGTGGGAGTATTCTGCATTCCTCTGCCTACCTCTTCGGGGATTACAGGCATGAAGTTACGTTTTTTTTTTTTAATGTCATTTTATATTATTATTAACTACTGGAACGTTGGATGATACGTTTCACATTGATTATTGCCAGAATCACAGCATTCACAGCTGTCGCTATAACTGCGACAGCATAATTTTGGTGATAAAATTATGTGAAAAAAGGCTTCGAGGTTCTGTCGCGTTTGCATATTACAAATTACAAGCGATATGTAAAGCTAGCCAACGCCAGGCGCAGTCTATACTTGTAAAGATAATCGTTAGCGGCCAATTTGTAGCGCTTTCATTGTCCTGGAGCCACGTGCAACAGTCGCTCTTAGTTGTTAACCATCACGATTTTGTTATTACATTCTTCGATATTATCTTCGTTTTTCTCGTGAATTAATGACTAATGTAGAAGAAGCGCGATAGGTCTGTAAGGACCTTTGTCACTGTGTATTGTCTGCCTACCTTGATAGGTACTTGGCGTGATTGTTCATCTAATAATAATAATGTTAATCACAATTCTTTCATATTTTCTAGATAATGGACTGGGATTCGTCTAGACCGGCTATGCTGCTGCTACTGCTACCTTATTTACTCCTCGAATATTATATGAAAACCCTCAAAATAGTCAGCTACATCTCCATGATGGGTGTGTAATTGATTTTTTTATTAATGATTTTTTTCTCGCGTTATGGATGATTAATTTTTGTGGTAAAACTTAAACATCCAACACGCGAGGAAAAATACAAATGATCAAGGTAATGTAAAGAGTAAGCGTTTTTCTCTTGACTTCTATTATTATATCGCCACGCAAGGTCCCTCACGGGGCAAGCAGGGAGTACAGAGTACGAAACATCTCTATCCTTATAGACCTGCCGTGCTTTTTCCATATTCATCTCTCTTTCTTCATATCTAATACAGATGTAATAAAATTCTATTAATATTTATCTTATAATTTCTGATCCACTATGTATTTATTTATCCGTTTTTTTTTATTATGCCATTCGTATATTTAATTAAGAACTGTAAATACTTTAATTTCCTATTGCATGTAGTATTCACTTCTGTAAAGACATTACATATAAATACCGTTTATGTAGACATGTTTATGATTATTTATTCGATAGTTTAATAAACCAATAAAATAAAATAAAATGGTGGTAACTTCGCTTTATCTATGAACACTCATAAGAGTCGCGCGTAGTTGATTAAATTATGGCCCATGATTTCAGGTAACTTTATGAATTTGATAGGCCTGCTCCTGATTGTGTACCACATTTTCAAGTCTCCCCGCGGCATGGTCAAGCACGGCACGACGGACGCCACGGCGCTGGTCTTCGTGGCCGGCTCTTGCCTCTTCAACTTGAGCGCCGTGGCCGTGGTAAGATCGAAGTGGTCGAACGAACGTGACCCTATAAAGTTTGTGCGTACATTTATCATTGTCAATGATGAATTTGATGTTACGGTGTGTGAAAAAATGCTATGCAACTCAAATTGATGCCAATTAACTACTAATCGTTGTTAATAGTGAATGCTGGTTGAACCTTTTGACGCTAACGATACTTTTACAGACGCATACGTCATTGACTTATGACTGTTTTCTTTCGCTGCTGTCCTTTACATTAAAATAATTATTTTGACCTCAAACCAAACGAACTTACATTTTACTTTGAACATTTTACATTGTTCAATATCCGTAGAGTGTTGGTTCTCAACCAGTACTCTCTGAATGCACTCGAAGTGGTCCGCGACGCCTTCACTAACTTTACATTTTTTGAATTATCTTGAATTTTCACATAAAAATATCGGTAAGCAAGACAAATATTATTTAAACGGTGTCTCGTCACAAAAAGTTTAAGAACCGGTGCCATAACGTCTCTGTTGATGACAAATGTAATGAACTGTTAAGGTTTAACTGTGACGTTGCAGACTCTGTCCCTGGACAAGGCGCTGAAGGACCCAACGAAGTTGACCAAGCGCTATGGTGTGATAACAATCGGTATATTCGTATCGGCGGTATTGTCGACCGCTTTCGGCGTGGCTGGCTACTGGTCCCTTGGCCCCATGGAAGAGAATATACTCAGATATTTGCCGTTCGACGACATGTAAGCTTTTATTGTTATAACTCTTCGGCACAGCGGGTCTGGAAGGGTAGAGATGTTTGGCGCCCAGTGCTCTCTGCCCACCCCGCAAGGGACCCGGCGTGAAGATATAGTAATAGCAATTTTTGTTTATTTATATATTAGTATTTATTTCTCAATTAAGTTTAAATCAAGTTGTATTTCCTTAACATTACTACTCAATTGTCTTGATCACAAGTCTTCGAGGTCGTTTTGACTGAATGCACTAAGCTCTGATGGTTTGCCGTGTATGTTAACTGTATAAATCAAAGTTTCACCGTCATCCGGGTTGACTGGTGGATAATGTTAATTGACGTTAAGACCGTTGTTTAATAATAAGTGATACATAAATTAAAATGTGATTGATATCGTTAATTTTCTAAGTGTTTACAGGTCGGCAATGGTGGCCATCGGTCTTTACTTAATTTCCATAGCGTTTGCATATCCAATCCAATGTTACCCGGCCACGCAGATTGTGGTGGAAATTGTCAAGCATCATGACATGGACTACACGCCGTCCGACGACACTTTGAAGATGGTTGCCACTTTGTCGAGACCTGTGTTTGTACTGGCGTCGTGTAAGTTCAATATATTTTTTATTTTTATTTAAAAAAAGAATTGTATACAGAACCTTTTTTGGATGTTAATTAAGATTAACAGCGCCTATGTTGATCGAGAGGTTCTGGATTCGATTACCGGTTCGGGTTCCTATTGTTTGTCTTTGTTACTTAGATTTTCTAGTTGTGTTTCGGCATCCTGTTTTGTGCCTGGCGTTAAATACTGTTTTTTGTTTTTATAAAAAACGCAATTACGACTTAATTTCACTATACCCCAATCGCACAAGTATTTCAGTGTGTACCTAATATCCACTATAAGCATGCATAATGTTAAATATCTTACATTTCCTCAATACGTCATATTTAAGTTCAATGTCATATTGCATTTCAGTTTTCATGTGCTACTTAGTGCCGTATCAAGCGACGGTTGTCTCCTTCATTGGCAACCTTTGCACCACAATGATGGTGTTGGTGTTCCCCGCGACCATGGAACTGTGCATCCTGTATCCCAATAGCTACGGGAGGTATAAACTGTACCTCGTGAAGGATTTAATGATCGTTGTGTTCGGTCTCGTGGTTTGGATTTACGGGGTCTTGCTGTGCGGCCATCTTTTGTATGTTCGCGTCATAACCTCTTATTACGCTATTGACATAAATTTTTTTCGTTAATATAATTTTATGTTTTCAACGTGTAACTGTTAATGTGTATAATAAATTTTTTTTTGTTGTTTGTAATTTATTAGACCACGTTTTATTTACCCTGTAAACATACAGATGTTAAACGGATTGGGAAATAAACATTTTGTTTCCTAATTTGCTGTGATGCCTTTGAATTTTAAGTATTTTATGTAATCCAGGCATTAATAATTTTATTTCTAAATTTTGTAAAACTATGTACAATTTCATTAGAATAAATAAATAAAAAAAAAATTAAGTATTCATTTAGATATATGAAAATTCAAAGAAATGCGTTCTTTGAAACTGTTGCGTAAGTCCTCAATTGATATTAATATTAGATGCCGTTGCAAGGGAATATTCGAAAAAAAATCCCCTATACGACATCATACATAGGTACTTTACAAACCTTAAAAAATACCGAATAACTGTCAATATCTGTCAAATGAATGCCAAACATTGAAGAAGACTTATTATGCTTTAATCATAAACAACTCACGTATTTGCAATAAATTAAATGTAATGAAAAACGAAATAAATGTACATCCCCATTTATTATCTATTCTGCTGTTATTAATGGTTGATTTTACAAATTTGAGCAAAATATATTCCTCGTGAGTTGGATCCACTGCTTTAATGGGTTAATTTTAGACGTTTATCAAAGCACAAAATGTCCCAATAATACTTTAACAAATATTTATCATTGTAGGGAAAATTTGCCTTTGTGGACTTGGGAGTGTGCGAACGAAAAATGCGTCCCTTCGAAAACGAGACCTTCAGAAAAGCCGCAGTCACTCGTAACGTGCAATATGTTGTGTGCGCCAAACCACCTCTGGCCCCATCCGACGGGTCCAATGACAATATCCACCTCCGCAGTACCTGTACGTGCTGATTTGTTTCAGTTACAAATGTTGACCTACCCATCCAATTCCGTCTATGACCACTTCCGCAAAGCTTTTGATTTATTAAGAAATGATTTATGCAAATTGGAAAATGATGCGTTCGGTTTTGAGGAATGGCGCAGCATCGCTTTGAGGGTAGCTATCGCGAGAAATGGCAGCGCGGACCCTCGGATGCTTCTTACTACCGACGAAAGCTATAAACTTACAGTGACGCTCAAGGGGAATTCCCTCGTTATTGATATAACGTCTAACACCTTTTGTGGCGCTAGACACGGATTGGAAACTATGTCTCAGTTGGTTTGGTTCGATCCGTACGTGGGATCCTTATTTATGCTCGACGCGGCGACCGTCGAGGATGCCCCGCGGTACCGTTACCGTGGGCTTTTATTGGACACTGCGCGTAGTTATTTTCCTGTTACTGATTTGTTACGCACGATTGACGGCATGGCGGCAAGCAAGCTTAATACTTTCCACTGGCATGCTACAGATTCCCAGGCTTTTCCACTGCTATTGAATAGCGCGCCTCAGTTAGCCCGATACGGTGCTTACAGTTCAGAAGCTGTGTACACGCCAGAGGACGTCCGCGCGGTGGTCCAACGGGCGAAGTTACGCGGTATACGTGTCTTGTTGGAAGTGGAAGTGCCCTCACATGTAAGAGGCGCCTGGGGAATGCACCCGGAACTGGGAAAACTATTACATTGTGCTGATAACCGACCATGGAACGGTTATTGTAACGAGCCCCCCTGTGATGAGCTAGACCCAGGTAGTTCTGGAGAAGAGTTCGAAATTCTGGAGAATGTATATAGGGAAATATTCCAGCTCACGGAGGTTGACGACATTTTTCATGTGGGCGGTGATTTCGTTTCCAACAAATGCTGGTCTAAGCACTTCAATACATCAGATCCAACTGAGCTGTGGTTAGAGTTTACCCGCAATGTTTTAAAACGCCTGGAGTCTGTGTACGGAAAGTTGCCCGAGCTAACGTTGCTCTGGGCATCAGACTTAAGTGAGCGAATAAAATTGGACCTCAAAAAGTATGTGTCGAATATTGGTCTCCAAGTGCGTAACGTGGGCTGGGCTCAGAAGTACATAAGTGGGATCCGCACTGTGATTTCGCACGAAGACGCTTGGGATTTGAACAGTGGTTTCGGCGCTTGGCATGAGGTTTCGGGTGGAGTGCCTTATAACTCGTGGCAAAGAGTCTACGAGTATCGGCCATGGGCGCGAGGAACGAAATGTATACAAGGCGGAGAGGCGATGGTTTGGTCATTTACGCTTAGCTCGGGTGGATTAGATTCCCGAATGTGGCCTCGAGCGGCAGCATTCGCAGAGAGACTATGGTCTGATCGACCAGAAGGAGCCACACGGTCAGTACACCACCGAATAGATATACATCGCTCCCGACTTGTAGCCAGAGGTATTCAAGCATCCTCTTTGTGGTCAATGTGGTGCACCCACAATCCATACACGTGTGATTAAGGAATTATTTTTTTATGTATAAATACATAAGCAATATTGTAGCTAATACTTGTTTTGTCTCATTTCCCCTCGACACGTTCGCAATTCCATAGTTATATTGAACACTATTATTGAAGTTAAATAATATTAAATTTTTACAGTCCTTACATACAGTCGTAAAATACGATCACAATGTGTCAATGGAAAAATGTAAACACAAGTTACATCGTACAGTTTGTTTATGTTACGCAAACACACGGAACTTCTAACATTTTATAAAGCAAATGATTCAATTCTATTGTGAGTGTATTTTGATAATAACTTTATCTATATATATTACGGTATGGTATAACTAAATTGATTTAATAAATTTCCATAGAACTGTTAAAACAACTTTTACTGTCTACTAAATGTTTTGAAGCTAATAAATAATTATGTATGTACATAGTTTAATTATCAAATTCTTACTAATTATCCATCTAATTTACAAGTAAACCGCAACTGTCTTTGTGTGAAATGTGCTAATATTTTACAGCGCATGTGTATTAATACTATATTAATAACTATCAACATTAGATAGAATATCCAACCGGAAATGAAGCAACCCTAAATTTATGGAAACGGATTCTACGTATGAGAAGCAAATCCGTTTCCGCACGCTTTTTCTCAGTGACGTTCTGAAACCTGTTCATCTTACATAAATAATAAACAGTTTCATGTCTTTTATGATCCAAGATCTTAAATAAAATTGACAACGATTATTCTCTATGGAAACTTTAATAAAAAACTTGGTTAATCTCTAGATGCAAATAGCCAATACGATATTTTTATTCTTCAACGGAAGAGTGCGAAGATTCTGAATGTTACGTGCGGATTCTAGTACCGTAAATAGATAATAAAATGGTGTAAAATAACAACTCTGTTATTAAACAGATAATATAATTTACAAAAATACTACGAACAACAAGTGCCTAAAAATTATCTTATTTCTGTTAAAATATGAAACGCAGGAGGCCGAAATATATTAATATATTACAAGTTACACGCATATACTTAGCTAACGGCGTAATACATGAATAAATGACCTAATACAATAAAAATATTTATAGATAACGACTTTACATTTCTATGTGTGTTATTTTACGTACAATTTATGACTCTCAGAAGTAAATCTATTGTCATCTATCATGATTTGCTTAATTCAACAAAGAAATATAAAAAACTTGTCACTAGAATATAGATGATAATTTATTTTGTTCTTATATTGATAGCAATTATATTACACGACTATTTTCGCTTCTCAAAAGAAAATGGTTGAATAGTTTCGGTTACATAAAAATTTTAAAATACAGAAGTTCTATGGTAACCAACGTTTATTCTGGACGGTAAACGTAACATAATGTAAACACTAAGATACATGTATATGTAACGCATGTATATGCGTTATTAAGTAGGAAATTGATCATCATAATTATTAGAAAATCATGTTTCTTGACGTAATTCTTCAGTCAAACAAAGTATGTCAAATTTATGAGCTAATGACGAAATTTGACTATTAGTCTACGTATTTTTTATTAGCATTTCGAAATATTGAAAACTTTAGTACTGTTTACTTCTAGGTAAATCCGTGATAAATAAATTAAGCCGTCGGAATTTTGCAACATACTGTTAGTAAGAATTAGGTTAAATCATATAATTTTTATACCATTAGCTACTTTCGCAGTTTAAATCAAGTTATTTTTGTAGCTATTTTGGTTGGCTTATTTATATTATGAGCCTACAGGCATTATAGTTTTTTTGCGAAATACTTTTCATATGTTTGAGTAATGGCATTTTTATAATTTAGTTTTCATATTATTATACCCAAAATATTCAAAAGCTATTAATTTTTGTTGTAATTCAACGTTATCATGTGTTCAATGTGAGATGTAACTTGGATGATTTAAATTAGAGAATATGCAAAAACATGTATTGATAATTATTTGTGATTTCAACAACGACACAGCCCTATTACCAAGGAAAAGGACGTGATGTAATTATTCTATGTGTCTATGTTAAGTTTCTAGCAATGATAATAACGTGAATAAATTCGTAAATGTCTTGTTTATCTTCCCTTGTAATAGTTTATTATTACTGTAACTAAGTGAATACATAAAGGTTATCGTGTCTCTAACATTACTTACCAAAACGTTATAGTATTTGGTCTACTCGAATGGGAAACGGTCATTACAACTGAAACATGCTTACATTGTAAAAAAAGTGTGGAAGGTTGTCTATGTCCAACCAATGTGGCGCCTGGCAGTAAGCGTCAAGCTATGGCGTTTTGTGAAAAACGTTCGTAAATAGTTCTTATAGTTTAAAATAAATGTTAGAACGTATTTTTAATAGAATTCGAATATGAGTAGATATTACGATTACGGTAACGCGATATCATGGTAAGTAAATTTTATTTTATACATCTGACATCCATATTGCTAAATTTTGTGTACGTCTCCTGTGGGATCAGAATTGTTTATTTTTGAATTGTATTTATTACAAACAATGATATCAACAGGGCGTATAATTATATCGTTACACATGTTACGAAAGAATTAACCGGTGTTATTGTTGTGACAAATATTATGATTTATTTCCGCTAGAAGAGGGCCTATGCATCGTGAACGATTCATAATTCGCCACATTTTTCGTTTAAATATCTTGTTCACTTTCTTAATTTAAGTTTGATAGCAGTTTTATTTAGCGACTAACTTCAATATAAATGTGATTGGTTTCAATTTTTTTGGTGTCTTCATCGTTTATAGTAACCTGATTTTTTTATTTTTTTATTTTATGTTGCTTTATTAAGTACATAAATAAGCTTAACTTACCAAATAACTTTTATATTATAATCCTTTATATCTACGTTATAACAGCTTTATACTTGTTTTTAGGCAGAAGTATTTAAAAATGTTAAATAAAAACTAATTTGGTTTTACCTGACTTGTGTATACACCATTTAGTTAACAATTAACTAATATAAGGTATCTGATTGAACTTATATTAAAACTATAAATTATCATAAATATTGCGAGCGAGCGCGTCTGCCGATCTAGAGGTCCTGGGTTTAAATCCCGTCTCTGGTAGCATTGGATTTTTCTAACTTAGAGTTTCTAGTAGTGGCTGGGAGTTAGGATTCGTTTCCGGTGTATAGCAATTCGCTCATCCCCTATTCCATAGTGGGACTTAAATGTAACCAGTGAAATGTGGGAGTGCATTACACTCCTGCCTACCTCTTCGGGGATTACAGGCGCGACTTTTTATTTTATCAATATACATTTGTTTCATTTTTGAGCATTAAATATAGACTACCATATAATGTCTAAAAGCTAGGTTTTCTTTAAACTTGGATAGATAAGTATGCCCTGGATGTTAGTGGTCATTTTTGATCTTTACTGTGATCTGAAAACATTTGCAATTCAATTTAATCCAAAATAGCACTGTAGCTGTAATATAGAAAAGTGTGATACTTTGTTAAAAAAATAACCTAAAACACACTAGTTTACCTTATGACTTGTATCTGCCAATCTCCTACGTACCTAGCAAAGTTCATGTGCTTATGGATTGTTGCGGAGCAAATTTAAAACCTATTATTACCATACATTCAAGCTGGATGTGGAAAGCTGAGGATAGAGTATGATGGTGTTTCCCAGGGCAGGCCATGTCCAGCTGTGGTCTGAGATGATCTGAGACATGATGATGATACATTTCTGATATATAGTGTCCACTATACATAAAAAATTAGAGGGCAACAATGCGCAAGTTCTTGCAATCAGTTATTTGTGGAGATCATTCTTCATCTATGATACCCTATAAAGAGCCAATTAGTAGTATCTTAGAAATTATTGCAAATACATATACTCATTGAAAATATATATTGAAAGATTTCAACAAATTGTATCAATAGTTATAATACATATGCGACTTATTAGCTAGTATATAAGTACTATATATACTGCACTAACATTGCAATAAGCATTATTCATAAAGTTGCTTATTATTCCTTTTGCTACTTTAGATATTTTATAAAGATGCTCATCAAATAGTTTAGTTAAAAGATTGTCATATAATTTGACTTTTTAAAATAATGATTTGAGTCAATAATTTTTTATTTTATTTATTTCATGAACAATACTTCTATAAAAATAAGTGTAGTAATTTCCCATGTCTCACCAGTTAACATATATGTAGTGAGAGATATATCTCTCACTATGGGACAGGTGTTGAGCCTTTTGCCATATGCCAGACACAAGTCCAGATTCTGAACCATCAATAAATTTATGTACATAATTTTAACACTCATGTTTACTCCTTTGTGGTTGATGTAAAATTCTTTTTTCTGTATATTATTACTGTATATTATTCTGTAATAGTATCATTTACAATTCAATTATTTGATTAATTCAGTTTGACTTTTTGAGATACATATTAAATGGTATACAAATTATTAATATGTTAGAGCACTCTATTATAGAAATACTATCAAATAATGATATCCAAAATAAATGCAGCAATTGCTCTTTGGTTTATCTGAGGGATGTGGTATGCATATGGAACAAACTGAATACTTCCATATTATTCGATTTGGTTATCAAAGTCACCTTACAAGGCCACAGGTACCTCTAGTCCTATTTGAACTTCAATATTTGTAGTCACAAATACATATTATTTAACAACTTGTAGCCTATACATCTGCTTACAATTTCTATTATAAATGTTGAATATGTTGTTTAGTAAATATTTAAATTGTTTTCTGTTATAGTGCTTAAAATATATTACTGTTATGTACTGATCAGTAGAGATTTGCTTTGTGGCATATAATATCAGCATATTGTAGATAAAAAATATATAAATGAGGTTCATTGATCTTATTTTTGAAACACATTAATAATACAATATATTTAATGTTTAAATCTAAATTTACTTAATAAACTTTTGCATTTAAATAATAATAGTGTTCTAGTAACTGTTGTGCAAGACTGTCAAATTGTGTGGTGGTCCTTTTCTGGTGTTTGATTTGTTCACAATTTGTGCATTAATAAATATAGATATTTCAGTCAGAGAAACTTGTTGCTCATTGTAATTTTCTGGAAAATTTCATTGACAGGACTTACAACTTATTTCTCTTACTGCTCCTGTCACCCCTGCCATTTTTTTCATTTTAAGTTCTTTGGAGGCTTATAATACACTTTTTCTTCCTAGCAATGCTCCTTCACAGCTGCAGTGGAATAATTTTTGTGTATTAATTCAAAATGGACCGCCAACATTGATCTAAATCAAAATCGTCAATATATGGACTTTATTTATGGTTTGAAAAGTTAACCAAAGCTGTAAGACATGTTTTAACCATTGTAGACAAATGGATGCTTAATTATTCGATTGCAGATGTTCTCTTGTTCCCCCCTTCCCTACAGTGTACTCCAGTAACGGTAAGAGAAATAAGGCCGCGTCTCGGTTAGATTGCGATTGTCGGAGAAATTTTCCAGAAATCCTG
>DWDV01002726.1:0-11285 GCA_018245615.1 Mimoniades ocyalus
CTGCTTCTCGCTCTACCTACGCTGCTGTCCAGAAGCGGTCAGGATATTTACCCGTGACTATGGAATACCGCGCCATACAGCGTGTGCCAGCGCCGGACTTAGTCGCCTCTTACGACACCCCGTATCCCGTCATGAGATCGAGGAAAGTGTTCTTACTCCGAACTGACACGGATTAAATGATCACAGATCACCTGATATTAATAGTCACTGCATTCCATTCCATACACACTTAACATAATATTACAAACAACTAACTCCTTAAAATCTATCACAGATACATCAATGCTACTGAGGTACGCAGTTACTCTTTGGGTCCTTTCATAGAGATCGGCTTCATGAGATCGGAGATTTTGATCGTATTTAAAACAGGACTTTAGCACGTTTCAATAAAGTCCATTTTTACAATTATTTCCATTGTTTGGTAACGTGCATCCTGTTGCTATAAACATGTGTCATGAAAAAATAGACTTTATTGAAGGGTCTTCAACTTTTATTTTAATTGCGATTAAGATCTATCCTGCTTTCCGAGCCAGTCTATTTGAAAAAAAACTTCTTGATTTGAAAGTGTTGGACACAGGCATTGCTGTTTTCCGGCAGGTTTAGGCTTAATAGTGCTATCTTGAGCGATGCCTTAGCAGCGGCATACATTATGTGAAGTTATACCAAATTTTGAAGTTATTAAGAAAGTTTCGAGATAATTTCAAGCAACATTAATTTCCCAGCGCTAAACACTGCTTGTTTGCGTGTTAAGTGTTACCTAAACAGATAAGGCGAAAATTATATTCTACTTGAATAAATATTTAAACTGTAGGTATATTACTTTCCATTTAATATGGGAGATATTCATTTGTTATGAGTTCTTTGTTTAAAACGTAATATGTTTATATAAAGTCTAGGTAACATATATATTTTAATATATACAGAAGTATGTTCCAAATATGGAAATGTTACTCACGTGATAGAACAAGATTCAAATTTGGAACGACCTGCATGCTCCTATTGGAAATGTAAACGCTAACAGACGAATTCTCGAATACGATTGGTTGTGGCGTAGTCTTGATCACCTATTCGAGTTTGTTGCTGCTTTGGTAAGCTGGCGGACGAAGCGATTTACCGTTGGATTACGAATGTCTTTAAGAAGAAAATATAATAAAAATCAGCATGTATGAATATACCATAGATTTATGTATAGCAAGTTGTGTAATATGTACATATTAGAGGGTAAATGACTACTGAAGTGACACTAAGGTATGTCGATACGATGTAACTTCATCCCCCCCCCCCTGACATATATCACCACTTCTTTGCCAAACCGGAACAACTTTTAAAGTTTATAACTCATTAGCTCCGTATATAGCTGTATTCATTTCCATGAACATCATGCTTGTAGTCGTCGAAGAGGTAGGCAGAGAAATATACATATTACATTCCCACGTTTCAGCAGTAACGTTTACATCCCATCATGAACTGGATTCTGAGCCTCTTGACATAAGCCGGGCACGAACCCAAACCCCGAGCCACTTCAAGAACCTTTAACTAGAAATTGTAGTTACAAAAATTCAGTAATACGAGATCAGGGATTTGAACCCAGGTTCTGTCGATTGGCAGTCGCGTTCGCTACCACTCGGCTCGACCAACGCGGCAGTCAATTAATAATACAGCAAAAGGCTCTATAAATAATATTAATACAAATACAGTCGAAGTATATATTTATCAACCCGTACGACCAGGTACTTCAACTTACTCAACTTACTATTAACGGTCACTTTAATTATATAGGATGCTTCCCACTTTTATTGAGTAGCTGCTAATAATATTTCATCAATATTGACAATATAAGCAACATTTCTTTGTTGACATCGACAATCGAAGTATAATAAAAAATGTCCGTATATTTCAGATATTTAATCAGAACTCAACAACAGAAATTTGAGGTCTTTACGAGATAGTCACAGCGCGTAAAACACTATGGAGAAAGAGACGCACAGAGCAAAAATATTTTCAATAAAAGCACGGAACAAAGTGAAGTGACCAGTTGTGTCCATAGAATTTGAAATAAATAAAATTAAAATTTTAAATTTAAAATAATATTGAAGGTGTCTTAACAAAAGAAGACGCATAAAATTGTAAAGGAAAAAATATCTTTCTTGATTTTCTGTGTGATTTCTATGTGATCCTTGACGAGGAGCTCTAAGCGAAGATATGAGTATGTATGGCGATGTCAAAAACAAGTGTTAATTAGCGTAATGCGCGACGCTATCACTGCGACGATTGCTCACTGACATCATGTATGGTGACGGTCACTTATGCCGTATAGTAGTTTCAAACTTAAACTGCAACGACGATTAAATTCGACAATAAGTGAATGACGTCAATCGCTAAATAAAAGCAAGCGGGAAATGGACTTTTAGTATTCAAACGAGCAAGGTGAGAGTACAATTGCGTACATTAATTTGCTATGCAAATAGGTTGCTTGCAAAAATTGGATTTTTGTTCTTTCTTTGGTTAAGCAGCATAAATATTTTGTAATAGAAATAATTGAAGGTTGCTTTCTAATTGCCGGGTCAGCACGGTGCAGGTACGAGTAATAAAACAAAAGAATAATACAAGCCTAGAATATCTATTGGAAAGGTTTTAATTGCACAGTATAAAAAATCTGTTGTATGGTTTTTAAAACTTTTCTCATCGACATGACAAGTGCATCGTTTAGAATAAAAGGTTTATAATTTAGCGTATATACATATTTGGTACAACTATATAGAACACTAGGTGTTAGTCGCGACTTGGGTAAAAAAAATACAATTTTTATAAAAAAATATAATTTGTCTTAAATGTTCCATTTTGTTATAGAATTTAAAAAATAGTATGTAATAAGTAGGGCTCGACTACATATCAAACAAGAAAACGAGTTTATTAGTGTTGACGTGGAAAGTTAACAGACAGACAACGTTTCTTTCGCAATGTAAGTTTACATTATACTTAAATTGGCATACACTCGAACATCTGTATGTACAGATTAATGTATAGGAAGAGAAAGTGAAATGTAGGCCATCAGATAATATTTTAATAAAAAAAAATTGATAGATGTATACAGAGCGAAGAAGCCGCGCATGTAGAAAATTGTATTAAAATTACAGAATATTTTTTTTATTTCTGAATGGAACTGTGAATAGAGAGATACTTTTCACCCACTGGTTCTATGAACACTGATCATTAAAGCTTCTTAAAATATATGTACGTTAACTTTAATAAATATTGACATTTCGAATGAGGTTCTCTGTTACGCCTCTGTCATTTCACGAATGCGCCTAGTTTTATAAAATAAAATGTAACGCAACATAGCATCACGTCCTGAAAGGGCACGTATTTCCCTGAAAGGGTAGAAGTGTAGTACATTTTCACGATCCACGACAACGTTCACGTCATGAAATAGGAGGTGAGCCTATTGGCATACACCAGACACAAATCCAGATTCGGCGCTGCTACTGGTATTTTTATGTCAGATAAATTTCAACCCAATATCATTTTACCCCTCCCAGGGATCACAGAACCTCTTTACAGCCGATCAAATGTTACAAAGATGGAAACACTGCAAGCAAACTTATACATATTAAAGTTTTATATTATACTCTATAAGTCATGTTACATCGTACGTGTACGATCGTGATTGTGTTTGATCATTTATATAAAATTTCTTATATGACCATAATGATAGAAAATAATGAACATATAGTTATAATTATTCATATTTTTATTAGTGTTCTCGAGTGCAGACCACGCCTTGACAAATGTCGCGCAAGGACGCCCTCTAGCTAGATAGAGTGGCGATAAATTTACGCAGTAGCTGGTAGACTGTGGAAACAAACACCTGGAGATCAACCTCACTGGCGTGCTATTGGAGAGGCCCATATCCTGCGGTAAACTGAAACGAGTCAATGACGATGAATAATACTAATAATTGTCCTTCAATAGTCATCCGTATACCTACTGTTTACGCCATCCATGTCGGGGCGGTGTAAATTCACATTCCCTTACTAATTGCCGAGATACCGGTTAAAGGCGACTAAGTCCGACGCTGGCAGATTGCGGTATGTCGTGGTTATTCTTTATTTAATAACTAGTAGAAATTTTCTATGGCAGAACGACGTTTGCCGTATTAGCTAGTAATATATTATGGAATAAATAAATTATCCCGACATTTTAGCGCTCCAAAATGTGTCTGAACCTCATACAAGGCATCGCTATTAGCTTTCCATGATTTTACACCAGTCAATGAATATATAATTGCATAAATTAAAATACGTCATATTAATATTAGAGATATTATGGAGATGTTTAACAACGGGTAAGAGTAAAGGCGACGTCACGTTGTACCGTTCAGTCGTTATGTGACCGGTATTACACGTTAATGTGCGCACATGCATTTGAGAGAATGTATTAGAAAGGTCGTGCCAAGGTTCAACTGAAACCAAATCTGTCTTGGTTAAGCAAACGACCTCCGTCCGTTAATAAGACACGTGAATAGGAAATACTTTTTTTTATTTACTTTTAAATCATTTCATATTATCCGCGGCCGAACTGAACGGGTCAAGGTGTTCGGTTCGCTAATTGCTGTTAGCTTAATTTGTAAATAGGTATTCTATTATAAAAAGTTTTTTTAGCGTAAACTGCTTCGTAGTAGAAGTTTCGACGAGTGACATTGCTACAACTTATTTATCTTTGGCATTGAGTTTTTTTTATGTTACGTTACTCAACGATCTTGGCAACTGTGAAAAATACTACGTCTTTGTAACAAAGTATAATTTGGCTCATTAAAGTTTTCAGATTTGAATGTCATTAGCGAAAGATCCGTTAAAAATTGTACTTTGAAGTTTTACGCGAAAAACGTTATAATGAAGCTTTAGAAATTAAAAATTACAACATTACGGCAATTAATGTACGCGTTATAGCTATTTACGATTCATTATTATGATTCATATAATTAGATTTAAACTTGAAACCTCTAAACTTGGAGATAAAAAGGGCAACTTAACACTCACTCATTATATGTTTGTACATATAACTAAATATATATATATACACGATAGATAATCGTTCTTTAATCCCCTGATCGATACTTGACCTTACATTTTTTTATTATAGGGCTTTAATTGGATTAATTAAAGCGGGTAATCTCTTGAAGCATATTGAACTAAAGCACTTAAAACTTGTAAGAAGTTAGATAAAGTTATTTGTGTATTAGCGTGCTGAACATTATTCAACTGTAGGACGTTAAAAGTCTCAAAAAACTAACCCTTACGAGCGTTCGGGTACAATGTGGAGCAAATAATCTTTTTTCAATGACCGCTTTAAATCGAAAATATCTAAGCCCAATTCGAACAAGAGTACTGTTTGTTTTTCAAAGCATGAAAATCGCTTTTCAATGTTTACAAAAAACTATGTATTCTACGTTTTTATATACATATGAGTAATAACTTTTAAATTTTAAGTTTTACCCTAGGGTACTTAAAGATATGATTTTGACCAAAGTAAAGCACTAAATGGAATTTAATATCAGCATAAAAAAAGAGAGCGAAACTGAAAAGATCGAAGATTGGCGCGAGTTATCTCAGCTTGAACGGTAACGCCGCTCGCTCGTTTGGCTTACTTTTCCAATACTTCATAATCCTGTCTGTGTATGCTATAAAATTTTCTTTTTCTGTCGAATCCATAAAATTAACGGAACTAAACTTTATCGGTAGGTAATTACTAAACATTAATTATGAAAACATTTTGTCCTGACTGAAACAACCTTTTGAAGTTCATCGATTAACGACGTGCCTCTAAATATTTCTGTTGATTACGTATTGATAATAATAATGTTTATTAACAAACACCGAACTCGATGGCGATTTTGGAACATCAATAAAATGAATCAAACGTCTTTACTGAATATTGGCTAATGATTATTTTGTATTATTAGTCAAAATAATTATCAAATCTAAAGACATTTGTTTATTAAACACGAACGAAGACAGCATAAAATACGAATATTAGGTTTTCCAATGAAATATAGATACTTTTAAAACGGAAACAAACTTGTTTAGAATACAAATTAGGATTTAGTTAACATTTTTTTATAACGGCCATCAACATATTATTATATGCCTTCGACATGGATGTCCACGTATCTAATCGTATTATTGTGACTATTTTGCTACCAAATTATTGACTAAAATAAAATAAAGTGAACGAAAATAAACAGAGTATGAGTACTTTAACGACTGTGACAATCGTTTTAAACAAATCACAAGACTGCTTTATTGCTATAGTATATCAATACAATGCTCGCAATTAAAACACTGTTACGCAAAAATTTTACATGAAAAGCCTATTCCTCTTAGCTTTGGCAAGGCCGTAACGGTAATGGCTTAACGTGGACAATTTCTATCAAGACGAGCAAAACAAATTGTTCACGACGGGCAATATAAAGATATTAAGCTCATGAAAAACTTTGACGCCTTCACTGTATTTCTATCAGCTTTACAATGGTAAATGTATCGAGAAACTGTTTAATGTTTTCCCTGTTTCTGCGATGTGCATATTATCAGTTAATCGGCAAAACTGGTAAAAATTAGAAATACTAAAGTAAAAGTGAAGTAACAATAGTATTGTAGTCTTCATCACGTGTGACTAAAATTAGACGTAATGACTCGTTCGTCCTGTTCTGAGGTAGCTCACCGGATGGATTAAATTATAGTTAGAATAAATAATTAGTATTTTCTAAGAGTGGCGTGAAGTCTAAATATGTGCCAGGGTATGCTCACAATAGGCTCAACACCGTTACTATAGTGGGACGTAGGTAAACGTAACTGGGGAAACGACGGGGTGCACTAAATTCGTCTGTCTAATTCTTTGGACATTACAGGCACGATAACGTAGAATAAATCCAATCTTTGAAGTGATAACTAATTTTGTAGCTCTTCTTCATCATTTAGACGTAAAGATAGAAATGTTTAATTTCTTAAAAGAGTACATCCTTCATTGTTTGGAAAACGGCATTCTTTCGCATTAATAACAAATACTAAAGCATTAAGTACCATTTCCTTCTCAGCTTATTTATTGTAACTATACAAAAACAATACAAAAATCTGCATTCAAGCTTCAAAGTGCAATCTACCATTATATTAAAGTTAAGCCATTAAAGCACGAATTACGAGTATCTTTGCATTTACGTTTATGAGTATTGACAATAGGTATCGGAATATGCTAGTATTATTAGTAATTTAAAAAGATGCAGAAGCACACCTATGGAGTTTCTTTCGCCGCTTCTTCTCCATAGCGAGGCATTTTCCGAAGCGTTGGTAGTTTCATTTTGACGTGCAAAAAGTGTTGTAATGAACCAATTTTGAATAAAATTAAATGATATTTGAATTTGAATTATTTTTTTACTCATACAGATTCATGCATTACGCACATATTCTACTTTTTATTGTAAGTAAGGTACTATAACCGCTTTATGTTTTCCTATTTCTGTACGTACATGCGTAGTGTACATACATATTGTATTTTGTACCAAGTGCCCTGTGTTCGTGGTACACTGGCTATACGCACAAAGGTTAGAACAAAACAAATTAGACACATAATAGAATAATAATTACCTCATTTAAGTATCCCGAGTGCCGGGAATTGTATTTAGAACCTAACTGCAGTGAACACTTGTGGTCTTTGATTCATTTGTGGTCATTCATTTGTGGTCTATTAAATCAAAGGTCAATTAAACTACTAGTCGCACTATTCACTAGGAAAACAGACCGTATATGTGTTTAATCTACTCATTACATATTATATGTAAAATAAGTAATAACCTAGTGGTTTGAAATCCAGCCTCTCAATCAAGAGGCCAGCGACCGCCCTTTCAGAAATGTGTGTTTTAACGTTAAATATCATGTTAAAGGAAAACATCTTGGTGAACCTTTACACCTTAGAGTTCATTAAAAAAATTTTCAAAGGTGGGTAAAGTCTGCCAACACCCACTTCAGCGTCCAGCGTGGTAAATTATGGCCTTAACCCTCTCATTCTGAGATAAGACCCGCGTTCCAATAGTGGAACGATAAAAAGGTCGGACACGAAGTAGGTAATAAAACAGCTAAAAAAGACGTAGCAATTCAAAACGTAGGTATAAGTTAACAGCAATAAATACTTTGAGGTTTAAGAAATATGACGTGACTGTGTTGTTTGCGAAAAGAAAACAATATTTTTATTTTTCAAGTTATTGAAATTGTCACAGAACTGTACATTTGTTGAGCCCCGACTGATTTATTACTCTCACGTTGTTGTCTTCGCGGTTGAGTACCCAAGAATATTTCGTGGATTACGATATTACATTTTGTTTTTTCTCCGTCATCGTTCTTATAATACTTGGTTTACGGTTCTATTTCTTTGTGTTATGAATGGTACTATATATTATTAATACCCATGCGAGTGTTTATTACGCCCCTGAAACATTAGCGTAGTATATTATTTGTACATATATATTTGTGATGTGATTAATTACTGCAAAATAATGATAAAATTATTGTAGTTCAAGTTAAAAGTCATCCCCTATTACATAACTTCAAGTATAGAAATATTAAATCAGAAAATTATAATAATGACGAATTCTAATAATTTTATTTGGGTCACATTTTAAATGTATAGGCACTCACATAGATCTATTCCTAATATAAACTCGGGTAATATAATGATCAGTTTATTTCGTGTACAGCCTACAAGGGAGAACCCAGGCTAAACTCATGGAAATTCACGTTTATATGTCCCAGTTGTGTTCTTTAATTACAGTCTACTATAAGGTCAGGTGGTGTGTATTAGCCGTAAAATGTATGCCCAAGGACGCGCAGAAGTACAAGCTTCTTTTCAGTGGAATGCTTTGCAAGAGGTTGCCCGCTACAAGGAAAGTGAATAGGGTTAATAAATAAATCGTGCTGGTTGCAAGTGCGACTGCCGAACGGGAGGTACTGGGTTCAATTCCCGTGTCGGGCACTACTAAATTTTTTCTAATTTAGATGTTCTAGTAGTGGACCGGAGCCTGGATATGTGCCAGGTATATGGCAAAAGGCTCACCACCTGTTCCATAGTGGGACGTAAATGTAACTGGTGAAACGTGGGAGTGTCCTTCATTACTCTGCACACCTTTTCGGGGATTACAGGCGTGATGTTACGTTTTTACGTCAATTAATAATAGTAAGTTGATAGCCAATACACAAAATCAGGAGTTGAAATTGACAAGAAGTACATCTGATGTGGCTTACAAATTAATGAGGATGTGCAAGCAGTAAACCTCGACAGGCTCCAGCCTTCACAGGCCGAACATACAATTAAGTACTCTGAGCTGGAATAGACAGTTTCATGGAAGACCACATAAAGTGCGTCTGCTTACAAGTGCGTCTGTAGCTTTCATCTTGCGTACCTTGCGTAATAGGTCGTCTTAATTACGGCTCTAATTAACATTGAAATTATTAATGATAACGTCACAGACACTCATGAATGCATTGTGAATCTTTTTTTTCATACATATATCCATTTCTATTTACTTAGTATTGTTTGACAAACGTAAATTTGATTTATTATAAAACAACATCACGTCCGTCCGTATCGGGGCGGAGTAAGAATACATTCCCCGACCCCTGGCCGAGATACAGGATGTCGTAAGAGGCGACTAAGTCCAGAGATGGCAGATCACGGAATAGCGCGGTCAGCTTCAGCACAGCTAAATGTCCTTTTCGTCTACCGGAGGCAGGGCAGGTGGCGCTACAAGCCGTGCTCGGCGATCCCGAATCCACATGCTCACCGTGGGAGGAAATTATCGGCGCAAGCCTTCAGAGGAGGCATATATTCAGCAGTAGACTGCTAAAAGCTGATGATGATGATGAACATCATGTCAAATGTCTCCGATGGAGTAAGCATAGGATTCCTACAAACCCACGTGTTACAATAATATGTTATATCTTCTACTGTTTTTGGGAGTTTCAAGTTAAAAAAATCTAATTATCCATTGCTCGATACAGGGATCGACTCTGGGACCTGTCCGTCAGCAGTCGCGCTTAATACCAGTACACCAACGGGTACTCCCAGTACTGACAGTCAATATAGATATAGTAGTTTCTTTCAAGTTAGTTTAATAAATTCTATTGATATTGTATCGTATTGAAAATAATGAAACCTGATATTACGGAAAGAAAACTTAATAAGCATACTCGAATTACAGTTGGGATGATTACGTAAGGTGTGAGTCTGTAATCCCATACCGCACATGTAACTCTATCTCATCACATGGTAAAGACGAAACGTATTAGATGTTTCATTAGATTTATTTAAATATATTTTTGAGTACTCTCTTAAAAAGTAAAGTGTGTAAACTGTGAAATTTGTATGCCGTCAAACCCAAACCCTTTACGTAACAGTTAATTATTTTTTACAATCAAATTGTAATAAATACTTAAGGTACTTATAAAAATATGGAACACTTCTCAGTTAGTTTTATACAGATGCACAAGTAGGCGGTTTGAAAATACTTCTAAAACATCACTTTAAACCATTTAAACGTGATAAAGAGATCCAAGCATTAAATGTAGTGATTAAGGCTAGCAATCTCCTGTCTCTATAGTCATTAACTGCATTGTTTCATACTTACGTAGTACAGGGAATATAGGGACACCTGAACATAATGAACCATTGAATAGGATTGAAAACACTTCATTGGTAATTTCTCTTTACATTTACTTTCTAAAAGATATTGGATCGATTCCAGAAGCTGTATGTAAAGAACTAGGGGAGAAAAAACGCTCTTGTTCTCTCATGTTATTGTCATGTCGATGTAGGAGATGTAAACTTAAATGATTTGCCTACATTAATTATTTTTGCAGTTTAAGATAATGAAAATAAGTTTTATTTGTAATAATTTAAAATACTCTTGAAATGCGATCAAAACAAAATATTCTGTACATCAAGATGTTAGCTGGCACCGATTATATTTACGTAACATATCATGATTGTCGATAATATTAAACAATCAGACATGTGATTCATTAGGCCAGTTACAGACACTTACATAAACTCAGGGGAAATAAAAATACGATATGAATCAAGAAGCGCGGTGCACTCCAGTGCACGTTTAATTTCGAATCGGACCAGTAGTTTTTGTGGTCAGACCAAACTTTCTCCTTTCGAGATTTAAAACGTAACTTCACGCCTGTAATCCCCGAAGAGGTAGGCAGAGGAATGCAGAACACTCCCACGTTTCACCG
>DWDV01002727.1:0-11285 GCA_018245615.1 Mimoniades ocyalus
GAGCCAGCGGAGTCGGGCAGCTTTTATTTCCCCTATTATGTTAGGCTCCGCTATTAAGACCTCCAGCTCTTTATTTTCTCACCTCGATCTCGCCTTACCAAAACATTCACTAAACAAGCTAAAAATAGAAATAAACATCGCCCACGTGATAAACGCGAGTAACAAATAGAATGGAAAATTCTGAAACATTTCGTATCAAACGAACGGCGCGATTTACTCGAATATGATATCGGTGAATAATATTAATGTCAAACGAATTTTCGGGTTGGCACTGACAATCCATAACGGCTCAGTTGTTTCGGTACAGCGAAAACAATTCTGGCGTTGACGTCTTCGATTCCGGGTTAGGGGTAGCATAGACAATAAAACACAAATGTGATTCTGACAGGTGACAACGTAAAAATGTTGGCGAATTGATAATAAAAGAATTCGCATTTTATATTTCGCAAATACCTCAAGTGGCTTTTATGGTATTTTTAGTAAGAGGGGTTGTAAATGCAGCTTTATATTGGATATAAATTGTAATCTATATGTTGGAAGTTTTCTTAAGGAATAATGCGTTTTTTCATGTAAATTAACATTATCAACCCTTATATAATTCAGTGTTCCACTGCTCTATAAATGTGCTCACTAAGTGTTAAAGCAATTCTCTGTTCTATTAGACAAATGTAACTAGATGTAAGAATATTTGCCACAGTCTTTCTTTCAGCAACAATCTTTTCTGTCACAATCCTCGGCCAGATTAGCGCAATGGCAAAATTTCATATCCCTTTTCAAGTTTCATATCTCAAGTTGAACATACGTTTTACATTAGGACACGTCTCACAAAGCCACGTGACACCAAAGTACACAGCATGTTTTGTGGTGACCAGACAGCTGATTAACTATATAATGTACATTTCTAAATACGTAACCAGATGGATAATTGTACACCCAGACACAGAACAAACAGTCGTGTCCGTTACGCAAATATCTGTTCACTATGAGAATCGAAACCAGACCCTCCAGGGGGGCAACCGGCATCACTAACCACTGAACCATCACAACTACCTACACGACCTATACTCGTATTTAGTACCTATACTTAGCAGGAAGAAAACTGTTACCTCATGTTACCTTACCTTATAGTTCTTGTTAAGCCATTAACACTCTTGTCCGTGGTTCTTACCGCCTTTGGAATGTACGCCCTTAAAAAATATTATAGTGGAATATTCGTTACATTATCTTTGACCTGCTAAACCTTATCTGGTCATTGATGAACTCAGGCAGCTGTGGACGTATGTACTAAATCATTGCGCACACTTTATCTCATCGTAACTGTCCATGTCCGTGGTAATAGATCAGGATTAAATCACAACGATTTGTTTCGAGCACTAAACATGGGGCACAGGCCCGCGTTTGATTCCCAGCTGAATAGATAGGTTGAATGGATTTAGTAGATAGTAATAGTAATGGAGTAGGGGTAGTGTGTCATTTTTTTGGGGGTGGGCATTAAATATTTTTCTTTAGCGACTGAGTTACATTGAACATGTATTGAACATATTATAAAAAAAATAAAAAATGTAAATCTTATTTTAGTCAACAAAGACAAATTAATTTCTAATAAATAATGACTCTAGCAAATAGTATTAGTAATCTTTAATTTCACAATGTCATATATCATACTCTAGTTCATACTCTACAATCTCATTTACGTTACAACAAAAAACCAAAACATATATTACCCGTTTATCCCTACAAATGTATTTTAGTTAGTTAAAATATTCAAAATTAATACAGCGACCTTCGCAGTCCACAATTGGTAGTTAATTAACTATGTTTGTCGGCAAACATTGGCAGTAGAGTCGTTAAGTGTTAAAATTATCACAACTCTAGCAGCAGTTTAGACAGAACTAATGTTTGCTCTACCAACTTATTATTGACTGAACGATTCGTTCATAACGAAACCTGTTATCGGCGCCGATTTGTTCGTGATTTTCAGTGGAAACATAACCTCACGCCTGTATTTCTTCGAAGGGTTAGGCTAAGGAGTGTGAACTCCCTCGTTTTACCAGTTATATTATACGCCTCATGAAATAGAGGGTGAGCCTGTTTTCGCGTTCAATGCTAATATAACTTATCTAAAAGAATGTTTTAATGTTGCAGAAGTACGTAGAGTCTTTAAATCGAGAGATTTTTGACACCCGATGCTCTCTACCTACCCTCTAATGGATACGGCGTGATAATACCCTTACTTGTCTTATTCTTACTTATCTATCTAAGCAAACTTAAAAATAATACCTCGAAATTGGATCGTTAAATATTTTAATAATTTGTCATTGTATTTTTCCGATGGGGTTGGCAGTGTAGTCAGATACTCCCTTTTTTTACCAGTTATATTATAAATCTCATATAATAAGGAGTGAGTTTACTAATATACACCGGGCATAAATTTTGACTGGGATTTTGTAATTTGGAAAACCCAATAATACTCGTATGTAGGTACAACCCTATGTAGGCAAAACCCGGGGATTAAACCCAGCTCGCAACGACTAGTCCAACTGGCCGTCATGTACAATGATGTCACATTTTATAACGCATCCATAACCTGAAATTTTTCATGATGTTATTTATGTGAGCGATAAAAGCCTCCTGAAATAACATAAACACACATCGGGTCAGTGCGTTAATGCGTTACCAGAAATCGAGGATATTGGTGTAACTTTATGTTCATTAACATCTACCCATTTCTCATACCACTGTTGGGCACGCATCTCGTTCCAGCGTAAGAATCTGCTGTCTGTAGTCTGCCACGCCGGCCAAGTGCTGTTTGGTAGACTATTCTTCTTCTTCGTGATTCGTCTCCTCAATGCAGAGGATCGTGGCTCCTTCATGTTGACTATATTGTGTACTAAACTTAATTTCAGTTAGCATGTCACATTTCCAATATTACATATCTTCAGAATGTTGTTTTTAACGTATGTTATATTTTAAATCTGTATAACTCCAACATGGTGTAGCTTAGAAATAGAGTTTAAACAAATACATGTCCAATCGTGAACGTTACTAAACTCTACTCGAGATGAGTCATAAGTCTTGTTATCTTTATCAATGACGTCTAGAACGCTTCATTTATACTATCCCTGCCTATCCCCTTCGAACTGCTACACAAATAATTTAATGTAACAAACTCTACATAGCCTACCTCTTATGGTAGTAAGAGTTGTAGAGTTGTAAATGTATTTCTACTTACCATTTATCTATGCAAAATTAAGAAAATAAATAATTTTTAATATACGTTTGAAACAATTATTTTGCTTTCATAATATAATCAAACTGTTGACTAAATTATCTATTGACTTCAAATATTGCAAATAAGAATCTTATGGATCGAAGCTTTTCAAAAGTAACAATTCGGAAATTATTGCATCACAACTACTACTAAGACTACAAAGACTACAAGACTACTAAGACTACTAAGACTACAACTATTACTAAGACTTATAAAGAATAAGTAAAATATGAAATAAAAGTTATGCCCAAGCATGATAATTTTAAATAATACATATACGACATTTTTAAAGTGACCGTTTCTAAGTGTCGTTGCATTAGAAACAGCGCGCTGAAACGGCCGCGGTGTTTCGACAATAATTTTTGATAGAGACGATTTTGCATCGTAGTAACAACGCCATCTATACGGTAACCGACAGAATTTTTCACCGAACCATTTCTTACAAGAACTTCTCCACACACCGTCGCGACGCACACACACACACAGCCGCCCACAATAAATACACAATCGAACGCACCCACACGCCGAGAAAAAAACGATAAAAAAGCGCACACTACAACTGAAATTCACTTTTGCACACTAGCGGGAAAATTGGCGTTCTATTTTTAACTTTGAAAAATTTACCCAACGTTGCATTATTATTGCACATGTCATTAAAGTGACTTATAACATTAATATAGATAAATTAAAGAGTATTTTGATTAATATAAAGGATAAGATAAGAATGTATAACTGAAACGCAAGGTTCAGGTTCATACAAGCGCGGGCACTCACACCGACGTACACTGTGTGCTTCATATTGCATTCTGTGCTTGTGTGTGGTGTAGCGCGACCGAGCGGTCTTGAGACTCGAGCGTTAGTTTTGTGAATGAGTTGGAACTTTTCTATGATTTATTTTTAAACACACTTAAGAAAATTAAAACAGTAACAGTGTTTTATAATTGTTAGAGAAGCAATTTTGGCTTTCCGATGCCCATAAAATACTGATAAGATTTTTATGAGAATTGTTTTTCCTCCTGTGTCTCTAAATTTCATTGTTACTTAAGATTTAACATTCGGCTACTTAAGCAAATAATTTGATTCGTTAATTGTTGATTAGATTTTTTGCATTTCAATTCGAAAACATATTTATTAAAATGTTTTTACAATTTTATACGGCATGGCTTAAATTACTATGTTAATTCGTGTTTTGAATACATTTGATACAATTTTGGCGGGAAACAATTGAATTTTTGTAGTTCGTTTCCGTGCGGGTCGCATCACGCGAGTGCCAAGACGTGCGGGGCGGCGGCACTCGGCGCAGTAAACACAAGGTAATGGCTAAGTACGCACGGCCGCTAGTACAGTGTGCGCGCTCGGTGCAGTACCTCCCATGCACAAACGGCAGAGAGTCGCATTTCCGCTCCCAACCCAACATACGATCACAACACGCGACGCAACCGCTAAAAACCTCCAAATAAACACGAACCGAAATTAAAAAAAAAATATTTTTAAATTTTACATAAAAATCAAAAATAAAGTTAAAATATATAATAATAATATTCATATCAATCGCGTAGTGGTTTTTCGTGCGAATTAAAATAAGGAAAGTCTAATCTAGTATTTTGCGATCCAGTGGAATTTTATATTACGCTCCCGAGTCGAGTGCGTTCAAACTTTCCAAATACGAAGCCTGCGATGCACACATATCAGATGGAAACCTAGGACCCGAATATATTTTATTAGCGACAGATTATAGGGATAATATTTTGTGTATCACAATCGTGATGTGCTGTGACACACCGAGCAGTGACAGTGCCGCCGCGAGCTACGGCTGAAGGATTTGTGTGTGTTGATGACCGGGTGACGCGCCGGCCATCCCGACTTTTTCGTTGTTTTTTGGTTTTTTTTTTATAAAAATTACCACCGAAGTGTCAAACTGGACCGAGGAGGACACGGCCACCTCTGACGCATGTAAGTACATACATGTAATCGTACAAAGAAACTTCAGATTTCGTTTGGAAATTGCGCCCTTAATCTTGCGTTCTCCTTGACTCGGCGGCCTTGTGTGTGTGCGTGTGACGGAACGCACACGTGTTGCTGTGTGCGTGGGGTTCACGCACATTTTTTGTGTTTTTCTTACGAGCCCCCCTCCATCGCGCCCCACCTATACTCGTTAACATTATCTGTCCCACTCTTTTTCTATGAATACGCCGCTCCGACGTGTGCGTGAGGCGGACGTGTGTGTGTTAATAAATTGCAACCTATATTTTGATCGAAGGCCAATGGCGATATAAAGATTACTATTCACGTATTCTATAAGATTTATTCACAATAGATGTTCTTAACTTCCTATTATAATAAATATTACGGCCGCCATATCGGAAACTTTTAGCGAGGCGCGCAACTTTTCGGACTCCAGAAAAACAGTTTGGTTAATCTCAAAATGCGAAATTGTCAAAAATATACTTATGATTATAACCAATAATAACATTTATGAATGAAAAGTGAAAAATTACGCCCATTTGATGAGCATTTTTTATAATTTTTTATCGACAACGGGGTCGTAGGCTAAAATGTGCCGTCGGAACTTCGACGGCCGCCGCGAAAGTAACATTTAAGCTACATTATATTAATTATATACTTTAATTTAACGAATTTACATTTTAATAAAAAACTTATCAATTATATATAAAGCAAACGAAATTTTTCTTTCCTATTATGCGTTTTAGCTCTATGTTATTACTTCCCGAAGTTTTCTGTATAGGTATCCGCCTGCGAATTTAAGGTCAATAAATAAATAATTAATAATTCATTGTTAATTATTTTAATTATATAATCTTCAAATTATTTATTTTCTTAAGCTTTCGTAAACTATATTAACATCCGAGTAAATTATATTAACTTACATTCCTTGAATAACTGATATTTTTGTTAAAATTCAATTAAAATATTATAGTCTGTCTGTACTTATTAAATACATAGGTATACATATATCTAAGAAAATACCAATCGGGATTTTATTAACAGCAACGTTAAAATAATGTAATAGAAAATAATGAAATATATAATGTAATAGAAGAGCCTTGCGAATATCAAAATAAATATATGAATTTTTATATTATCTGCTGTTTTCCATATTGTAATGTATTCGTTACATTTATAACGAAATGATAAAGAACATCGGCCATTATATAAAAATAATACTTTTACACTGAAAACAGGACATCGCTGCATTCAGGAAGTTTGATACGGATTGGGCGTATAACCTACATTTGAGAGCTACGTAAACACTTCAAGTACGTCCTGGACACATGAGCACAGATTTTTTTTAAATTTTTTATTATTTATATCATTTCTATGCCGTTTATTCTATATTTCTACGTAGAATGTTTGAAAATAATACACTAATAAAAGATGTATAAACGGATAAAAGAAGGATGTCGGATCAGGACGGATTATCGAAATTGTTTGTGATCACTACCATTAATAAAATACCAGTAATTACTATTATTATTAAAATGCCAATTCTCCTACGGTGCTTAAAAGGGTACTGAATGCGAAATATCTCACAATTATCTTTACGAAACTGACGTGTTTCCTTTACATTCATAAATAACAAAACTTATTGCGTCTTTAATATAACTTTGAATTCATGAAGGCAATGAAAAATTTCAAAATCGGCTCTTAAAGGGAAATAAACATAAGAACCATTGACATTGACGAAACTGGCCGAAATGCGAGGAGTGTGACCAGATAATTTGACATTTCGGAATTTAAAAGGTCAAGTGCGCGCCCTCGGAATTCTTGTGACAGTTAAAATGAATCAAAAATATCAACGATCTTTTTTTATTATAAACTACCTTAATCATAGGAAAGATATGCCAAGTATAGAAAATAAGGCCTTTATAAAAGTGCGGTGTCTTTATATATTCTTATCAAATTTTAGTTGAGACATATTTTGTCTGTTTTGTTTGTGTACGTTTATGAACATTAAAAAGAGAGTAGAACAATAAAGACAATACTTTTAAGTGTGTAATAACTAGGCCGGAAGTCAAGATAAATGAAAACGTTATTTTAAATATTTTTATAGAAATTTACACAACGCTCTTTACATTTATTTATAACATACGTTTATTGTTCATTAATGTTATTTTTGGCGCGATACGGCTATTTAAGTATCGAGCGTAACATGTTGAATGTAAATATTTTTAAATTTAAAAGTTCAATTAAAACTTTCGTGAACGTTTTAAAGAATTTAAAAATAGATCTTTATATATAACGTACGCACCAGTATTGCAAAACATATAAGTACGAAAAACGACTAAATCTTGTTTACATTAAAGATATTAAAAAACAGTAAGTAAAATGCGAAATGATTGTATAATATTAAAGGAACTTGGCCCTTCTAATCTTAACGTCTATTTCTCGTACCGCATTACGACAGGTGTGGCTGTATCGTAGAAGCATTAGCCTTCGCAACCAAGATGGCGGCGGTTATGTAGTAACATTGACAGCCGAACGCCTTGGCGCGCGCGCAAGGACCGCGCTATCGAGGGCGCGCTCTTGAACTGGCGTCCTGAAACGGATTATATGTTTTTATACAATGCTTTTTTAATATTAAACATTAACAGTTTTTAAACTGTTTTAGTTTTTGAGTTAGTAATTATTAATATCTATCTTACTTCGCTTACGTTATCCGGAAGTTAAGAGTGGTTTGAATTTGAGATATGTTCATAAAATTCGGCTACAACTTAAAGACATATACGTCCCATTTATTTTTTAATCTATACTAAATACTATAAAAATGGTGTTTAATATTTAATTTGCACATAATTATATAGAGATTAAAATATATGCAACAATGTAAAAGCATAATAATGTAAATAATGAAGACGACAGGTGCGTCAGTATCGCGGGAGCATTAGTCGTAACTCGTAGCTCGTAGCCCGAGTGAGCAAGATGGCGGCGGTTATGTAGTAACATTGACAGCCGAGCGCTCGGCGCGCGCGCAACGACCGCGTTGTCGAGGGCGTAATCTTGAACTTTCGTCCTAAAATCGCCGTTTTTATATTCATTACGTTTTGGTTTTCGTTTACTTATTCAATAATATGTAGTAATAATCATTTGTATAGCCTGTGGATTAGGATAAGCGCATCAATTATTTAACATCTATGTATTCTACACAACAAGCTTGAAACCTTGTTCTGCAATAAATGACAAATGAAACAATTTTTTATTGTCCTAAAAACAGCATAGAAATAAAAATATTTCAGGCCAGTATTAAAAATATTTTTTGCCTGTGTTAAAGATATTTGAAGCCAGCACTAAAAATATTTATAGGCTAGTATTAAAATTATTATTGTTTTAGTTCTCATTGATATTTGATAGCTAGTAGGTACATTTTAAGCATATAACATCTTAAATAGCACAGCTACCGCAATAAACAATACAAACACCGGTTCCGCGGACATTATACGCGACAGATACACATCTAGGCAAATCGCCTGCGCACATTGGAAAGCACCTGCATTCTATTGCTAATATTAATGTCTATTTGTCGGTCGGCGTCGACTAAACTGGATACTGCTTACAAACCTGCTGCCGAGCATGAGGCTGCAAACCTGTTTATCTTCCACCGCCGGATTTGGATCTCCTGTCTGTCCTGTAGAACCCATCTAATAAAGTTAGATACAAAATTTCTTATTTAACACACTCTTTCTCTCTCTCTCCCTCTTTAATGTTCTCTTCACAACAGGTTTCTGTTTATTTTGTATACTAGGGTAAGGGTACCTACCCCTAGCACATAAAAAAATACAGGAGAGATACAAAATATTAAATATAAAATGTACGTAATATATGTAATTAAATTAAATACAAATGTTCTTCTTTAACTTTTTTCTGATATTGTCGTCGTTAGAGGTTATTGTTTATTTTGTATATATTATTACTATTATTCAATCATCATGCTAGGATTATTGTTAGATTGGCAGAGAGCAGTAAATTACATGTAGGTACATAATGTTATAAAATAACTACAAAGTTACTTACTTAACTCTCTTAAATGCTCTACTAGTAGCGCATTATTGCTTATTTTTATTATCACTATTATAACATTACGCCAGGAACTTTAAAGGCTATGCAGAAAGCAGTGAAATACATCGAGTGTACATTACATTAGATTCGGAGATAAGGCAGTAGTACCTAATGTTATTAAGTACAAATTTTCTTATATAACTTGTATCTTTTTAATGTTGTCCTCGTAACACGATGTTGTTTATTTTGCATATTATAAAATGTTTCTTAACGAGACTATACTAACCTTGAGATAACTAACGCAGTAAAAATAAGGAATCGATGCAAATTTAATCGAGCTTGCAAAACAATAAAACACACAGGGAAGCGTAATGTAACTGTTCTTAATCATAATAAATAATCTATTAAACAAGTTACACGTTCATATAATCTTTGTGAAAATGTATAATTCAATTCATACATATACAACTTCAATACCAGGTCCCTCACGGGGTAGGCAGAGAGCACTGAGTGTCAAATATCTGTATGCGTGCACACCTGCCGCGCTTCTTCTACAATTATCACTCTCTTCATACAAGCACGCCGGTTTCGGAGACTGCTGACATCAGCCTGTATCCGGTCTATTTGAGCAAGGTAGTCTTGGTATCTCTCGGCACCTGCGTCCATCAACATTCAACATCAACTTGATGATATTTATAAAGTTTATTATACAAGTATAATTGTAATAAAGAAATAGCAGATAAGAATATTATTTTCATTCGCCAGTGATGATGGCTTAGTAGTTTAGAATACAGCGTTTGTCTTTAAAAATCAATATGAATTTTAATACTGAATGTGATTTGCTATAACGGTAAAGGAAAACGTTGTGAGGATTCCTGTGCTCCTTATATTTTTTCACTAACACATACAAAAACTTATCCATTTCAATTCTGCAAGGCGACCCGTATCTAACAGTGGAATAAATTGGTTGATGATGTTGTTAGAGTATGGAAACGACAACAACAAATGTTAAACACGTTTAGAGTCTAAGGACTGTATATATCAGTGTTTGATATATATCAAAGTTTATAGAACACACAATTCTTTATCAGTACTACCACCTTTAAGGTAGCAATCCGATGTAAGCGAATTTTTTTGTTCAAAATCAAATATTTAAACTAACTTTACCTTAAGAAATTATACCCATTGTGCCATACTAACTAACATCAGATAGGTGTTTCACTTGTGTAAGATTAAAACTTTCGCTGAATGAGACAGAAACTCCATGAGAACCTCTGAAGTTGAATAAGATATTTTTTGTAAATTATAATTCATAACACTCGTAATATCATGCCTATATTTTCCTGACGGAGCAGGCACGAGAGTGTAGTATTTAGATGTATGTTAGACCACCCATGAAATGGGGAGCGAACCTGGAGCCATAACCGGGAACAAACAATAATAAATGTACCAACATCTTATTGTATAATACGGCGGCTGTTACGTACATGCGAAACGAATTGTTCCCAACAACACTTATACATAGATTTTTCGACAATAAAGGTATTGCAATTAGTTTTAAGAAGTTTAAATAATTAAAATTACGTATTTCACGTCACAAATACGTATTTATGTATAAAGAATGTGATGGATTTAGACGGAGGATTTCCAGTCTGCAAGGATAGAGAAAATTATCATTCAGTGCTCTCTGCCTACCCTGTGCGGGACTTGGCGTAGTGATATTTATACATTTATATTAATATTCTAATTTATACATTGTATAAGGAACGTATTGTTTAGATGATTAATATAATAACAATATTTTCTATCCTGGGCGACACAGACACAAGCCTCGATAGGATTCATTAAAATTTATACCAACATTTATCTATACTTAACTTTAAATTCTTCACAATTCAGTGTTACATATGACCTATAGCTATCGCTATCGACAGATATACAAAGGCATGAGTAGTACTTATTAAGCTTACAAAAAAAAAAAGTAACATCACGCGTGTAA
>DWDV01002728.1:0-11283 GCA_018245615.1 Mimoniades ocyalus
TTGGGAACTACTATATTTTTTTAATTTAGATTTTCTAGTAGTGGCTCGGAGTCTGGATATGTGCCCGGTGTATGCCAATTGGCTCACCACCTATTTCATAATGGGACGTAAACATAACAGGTGAAACGTGGGAGTGTACTAAAATCCTCTGCCTACCTCTTCGGGAATTATAGGCGTGATGTTACGTTTGTTACAAATATAATTTATGTGCTAAATAAAAAAGAACACAAAAGGTTTTCCTAAGCTGTTTACGAGCACAATGTGGAAAAATTAATAGTCGTACTAATAAGAAAAAATTTACCAAATTTTAAAAGTTAAACTAAATTGAAGGTAATTACAGAAGAAGAATGATACAAAGGTAAAATTTATACAAATGTATTTAACCAAGCAACTCGTATGACATGAAAAGATATTTATTGTCTGTTATGATAATTATTCTCACACATTATAGTTATTTGTACAGAGAAGTAATGCTTACGAAGTAAATAAAATTACATAGAAAAGACTGTTGTTTTATCTACTTTATTTAAAGCAATTAGTGTCCGTTAATTCAAAGGCAACTACTTTGTTGAGCACTGTTCATACCGCGCCGCCTGTTCGTAAGATAAAATTTCAACACGTTGCCGTTGGTTCAAACAGCTATGCGCAAGGCAACGAACGTGATCTTACAACTGATCCAAGTACATGCACATGTATCCAATCCTATCGTATTCCTGTTTGCGATTTGATAGAATTCAATTATCAAACCTCTATACTACGAGTAGGTAATACTCGTATTAGAATCCGTTTCCAGCCACTTGTGCACCGAACTTTGGACCTGTACTTTTACTGCTGTATACTATTAATGTAGTTCCTTGAGGGCTGCTTTTCAACATAACGCGACATCACGCCTGCATTTCCCGCGAAGGATAAGCAGAGGAGTGTAGGACACACTTACGTTACGTCAGTTGTGTTATCGTCCCATGGAATAGTACTGGGAATTTCAAGACAGAAACCTCAATAGTACTTTTCCCGACCAGAGTATCCAATCCAGGACCTCGTGATCAGGAGTTACGCTTGAAATCACTGGTCCAACGACCAACCTATCATACACATGTATGTTTATAATTTTAATAGGGTTAATAATAACTTATCGTCATTGTAGAGTTATTTAAGGTTGATGATTTGATTTTTCCTTGCACCGTTCCTAATCTGCCACGATCTGCATTAGTATTATATTGTTGGAATACGCCTTACTTAATGCACTATAACGGTCTAGAGTAGATTGATCGCAACGATTTGTAACTAGGGCATTCATAGAAAGTTTTTAATCTGCTCCGTAAGTCTCCGACAACTTTTAACGTCTTTTACCTATTTTTAGTACTGCGGACTGTCTTACGATGAAGCTTTAACGACTGTTTAAAATGCTTTTTGAGAAAAGAAAATTTATTTACTTCACCGCAGTATATACTGTCGACCGGGAGGTCTTGGGTTCAAATACCGAGGTCGGGCACTAGTTGATTTTTCTAATTTAGATTTTCTACTGGACGTTCGGAGTCTGGAAATGTGCCCGGTTTATGGTAATCGGTTCACAACCTATTCTAAAGGACGTAAACGTAACTGGTGGAAGGTGGGGGTGTACTAAAAACTTCTCTCTATCTCTTCTGGGATTATAGACGTGATGTTACATTACGTAGTATATATATAGTTTTGTTGCTAAACGTTCTTAATTCATTGTAATGAAAACGCGAAGCATGTATTAAATATTATTTTCTGACTTAGGACCTTCAGCTGTTAGACAATGAGTGACATCACCCTTACGTGTATTGTATTCATGAATATACCTGTGATTGCAGATCACGTGATCAAGTAGAATCATGTCGTTCTTTACAAATGACTATAATTCCAAGCTGAATCTGGAAATTTGGAGATATGCTACTCGTACATACACCCTAGGCTGCAGTTCCCTTTCCATCATGTGAGATAGTAATCAAATGTGAACTAAAATGTTATTGATTGATTTAAATTAAATTAAAAAAAATGTTATTGATTGATTTAAATTAAATTTAAAAAAATGTTATTGATTTAACGCCACATTTCAGAATTGATAGCCTAATGAAGTATGTATAACTAAACTAGGCTATAGTTTGTTGACCTTTGGTTACGATTCATGAAACAAAACCTAAACTCTACGAAGTTTTTAAGATTATATCACTCAACACTTCATTCGATTTGACAATGAATATCTGATTTAATTTGACTTTGAAACAAAATTACGTATTGGTTAGTTTTGGTACAAATCGTCCAAATTGAAAAATCGTCAAATGTGGGACTTTATTAAAATTTATTTCTACAATTTTTTTTACAATTATAGCGAATAATATGATAGTAATTTAGGTAACATTATAACTAAGTAAAGCATTGTGAGTGAAATACCTAACGTTATTCCTGCACACGTACATGTAATTTCTTCATCTTATTTTATATTCAATTATTTATCTTAACTGCGGCTTTGTAGCAGCTGTTCACGAGTTCCAGACAGTTATATGTAGTTGGTAGACCAAAGAGGCAGACTAGACAAGGCTTTTCTGTAGAAAACCACACATGTGCGAATCGAAATTGTTATCGTATAATACAATGGAATGACTGCTTAACAATGTAGTTTGTTGTGGTTTTGGGTAAACCAAACAAATTGAAATGTTTCATTTATCGTACGCTGTACCCAAAGGGGCATAAAGCCGATTTCAACAATGAGAAATTTGTATCAATATAATTATGAAATTCACCAAACAAGAATACTTCCGCATTCATAAGCTTATCGTATCGTATAAATATCAGCTCATTTCATAAATCATGGAATCAGTACTTTTATATCGCTGAATGAAAAAAATATGTCCTGTTTGTCATTCTTTTAAATCATGTTTATAACAACCCTTCATAACATTACGTTTTTAATGGTATTAGGTATGGGACCTTCTCAGAAATGTCTTATGTAACATGTTTGAGTCTGTTTTAACTTTCATTATTTATTCACAGTTGCCGTACGTTTAGTGTGTCATAAGATAACATCAAACCTGTAATTCCTGAAGGGGGTAGGCAGAGGAGTGTGGTACACTCCCGCGTTTCATCATTTCCGTTTACGTCCCACTACGGAATAGGTAGTAAGCCTATTGTCATACACCTCACAAAATCTAAGTTGGAAGAAAAATCCAATAGTGCCCGAAGCAGGAGTTGAACCCAGGACCTCTCGATTGGTAGACGCGCTTGCAACTGATACGATCGACGAGGCGGTAGTGTGTCATGGTATTTACATTTTGTATGTGTGGAGTAACTAAGATATATCAGTATTCTGAACATGTAAGATCATATTTGACTAGTGAATAATGAATATTGGCGCGCTTGTACAAGTCTGGACAAGTTTTGCAGTCGGATGTTTCTATTCTCCCCGGAATATTATTTATTTATAGATCCAAACAATGAAATTTATCGAGAACGCAGTTCTTGTTACTTCGATATTGAATCCGTTGTCTTGGAAATGTTTTCTATTGTAAATTGTAACAAAGCCGTATCGGACATTAAAAGTTTTTTGTTAATAAAAAGTGGCGAGGTGTGCGATGGGGTCATACCTACATTTTTTTTATTTAAATTCTAAATTGCAGCTGTTTTTGGAATAGGTTACAGCTCGTGGTTAATAATTTTCGCATCCTGATTATTAAATATACGGACCCAATCCTACAAATCAAAAGCCTTAAAGGATTATTTTAAATATACATATCAATCACAATATCTTTAAAGGAAATCACCCCAAAAAGACTCCTACGTTTTCTGCCGTATAAATAGTTTTCTGCCAGCTCATATTTGAACGAACTAGTGGAATATCGTGTTACGAATAAGTGTGGAATACGGTCATTCCAAAAAGAAATTGTACTCAATGGAGTGATAAAAGGGTCAGCCATAAAGAAAGGTGGTAAGCGTGAATTTTACCTACCGTACAAGCTTTATCATCAACAGTATCATTATTGACTTTCATACCTTTACTGTTAAAAACGCTACAATTCTCAGAATGAGAATGCAGGCTGGTCAACTGGCTGGTAGACTTCATACACCTTAGGGAAACTCAACTGTGCAAGCAATCTCATGAAATTTTCCTTCACTGTTACAGCAGATATTTCAATCTTAAAACGCACATAGCAGTGCAAAGACAGAGTTGCAAACATTTAAGCCGGAGGATCCGCGGGAGGAAAACTAAATTCCGAACCACTGGGCTATCACTGCTGTTACAAACATAAATAAACACGTTACATACATAAAGATAAAATATGTAAGCGACCAAACATCTACTCTATCTTTGATCTCCAAAACAACGAACTGTTGATCCAAATGGTAATAAAATATAATAATTATTGCAACCCATTTAATTGCCAATACAATTACGAGCGGATATCTGGCTACGATTTTAATAGCCACTGCTTTATTTCATCTTTATTAACATTTAGTCGTGAGCAAAACTGAATGGTTTCATATAAATATATATGTATATGCATTGTACAATTACTGGTGGACAAATAATATTTACACATATATTATTGCCAATTATACATCTGGAATTTCTCAATGATCGTTAAAATTAGCACATGCTGCATTACGTTAATTACTTAGTACTTTTCGAAGCCAATTTGATATTATTTCTAGTTTAGTGGTTGGTGACAATGGGTATTCTGCAGAAAATTTTCTGCCTAGGACCACAGCCTAAGTGTTATATGTCTGAATGCAATTATTATCCATGTATGTATTAATAAGTCTATTGTATGTGTCTGCATCGATTCTCATTTGGTTGCAAGCCGGATTGCTAATCTGGAGATAATGGGTTCAATTCCCGGGTCAGACACTATTTGGATTCTAATTTAGATTTTCTGATAGTGGCTCGGAGTTTAGAATTGTACCCGGTGTGTGGCAATAGGCTCACCGCCTATTCCATAGTGGGACATAAAGGTCACTGGTGAAAAATGGCAGTATACTACATTCCACTGCCTACCTCTTCGGTAATTACGGGTGTGATGTTACGTACAATATGTGTGTTTAGACTGGTTATCACAGAACAGGTTCCGCTAAATTTGAAATCATAATGCTCGTATATGAATTGTTCCGACACAGTCGTTCATTTCTTAAAACAAAGCATGTTATGATGTAATTTACTTATATCGTCTTATAGATATGCGATTAATTTTCATGAGAATTATAATTTAAATAAAATCATTGCGATTTTAATTAAATTTTGAAATTGAAAAACGCACCTACTCATACAGTAACACTGATTGAATACTCGAACAGAAAATCCCTTTATCTGCTTATTGTTTTATGTTATCACAACTGAAGGACTTCGTCAGTTGCTACATGCGGGAATTATAACTAGTGTGTAGTATCTATGGAAACCAAACAAATATATACCTACTTATACAAAATGCAACTGCAATATGTATGAGAGAATCTAATTATGCTTATGCTGACTGTGCATCATCCTATCGCAGTCATTGCGGAGCACCGTTTGATTGGCATGAATGTGTGTAATTATAGTGCATAGTTTAATTAAATATTCCCGCATTTTTTTCTGTATAAAAGTGTAGGAAACGAGTTACATTTGCTACGATATGTCCCTGTACATTTGACTTGCTAGTTTGTTTATTGTTTTATTTATTGACACAAATTAAAAGCAAATGTAACCAACCAACATAATGAAATATCTAATGTTACTATTCGAGTAACATTTCGATTTAATTATGTACAGATTTTTACGAGCACATTGAAAGTGGAAAAATATGACGATTCAGACAATTCGCGTCGAACGTTCTGACTCTCGTAGGAATTGTTTACTGAAGAATATTTTTATGTTTTAAAAGAAACCACACTTTTTATATTTCATGAATTTATTTGTGATCATATGGTGTTAACATTCTTTTATTTACATCTACTATAGACTATACAAAAGAAAGAAACAAAATATGCAGTAACATGAAAAACAACGCACATTGAAAAAACAATCAATCGTATATACTAAACCTAAATCTCTAAGCATTTTAAGAAGTCCACCAATTATTAATTCAGCAAATGAAACACCATATTATTCAACATTGTTGGCTCATTTAAAATCAAGGTACACGCCCTATACCCAGTTCCTTTCAATTCTAACTACTTCCATAATAAAACCCAAGATTATAACAATAAAAATCATTAGGTAGATGAATAGTATATCTATGAAAAAAAAACAATTAAATTTATTATAAATAGAAGTGTTATTGAAATATGCATATAGCATTTTAATAATGCCAGTAGGGTCTGTGTCGGTGTGAGGTTTTCATTCATTTCTCGATGGCTCGAGAACTTTCCATTAGCGCTGTTGACGCCGGATGGGATCCCATTCACAATAGCTTTATTTTTCAAACGTATCACGTAGGTATAACGTAGGGTTATATAACACGAAGTGATCATATAATGATATTAAAACAGATACCATTAGCCATTTTAAAATACTTCGATAAACGATAATTAGAATCATGTAAACCCTATTTCCAAACTGTTAAGGAAAATTTTTATTTAAACAATCACGTGATTTTTTCTAGTTTGATCATTGTCGTGATCAACCTGTTTTGATACTTATAGTCAACCAGTAATCTAATATGAAAAACTACTAAGCACACCTGTATTACCAATGCTAAAGTTGTAGGCACAGTTATATTATCTAAATAAACGATTATATAACATCTATATTCAGTAGGCGGTTCGCTTCCACGTTTCACCACTCACGTTTAAGTCTCATCGTGGAATAGGGGACCTATTGCCTTACTGGTGAAACTTGGAAGTGTACTACATTCCTCTGTCTACCTCTTCGAGCCCAGGCGGTATGTTACGTTTTATTTTATTCAATCGCCAAAATTGAAATTAAATTTTACTATCAAAGTTTTTCACAATTGCGCTATTGTCCATGTGAGTCAGAGAATTACTTTTGTTATACGGTGATGCAATAATATTTTGCTGTCAAAATTATTTTTATTTACTATACTACTACTACTACCCTGTGTATATACAAAATAGATTACAAGATTAAGGTACATACGAAAAACAGGTAGATTACATGGGTATTGTAAGATATAGTAAGAAAATTTTTTAAAGCAAGCAATTTGATGTTGTGGTTTGCAAATAGAACATTTCTTCCCAGTCAAACTCTTACTTGGAACCCCTCATATCTCCTATCGCAACCGGAGACGTACGAAGGACTGTACCTACGTTCTATGTGTAAATATTATATCTTAAATATTTCAGTTTCCAATAATTATATGGTTCCGATACTTTATTAAAATACTATTATAAACTTATTATAGATTATGAAGAGGTAGGTAAAATAACAATTAATTATCAAAACAAGCAATTTTTTTCGCACAATTCTTGTTCAATACCACAACAAAACAAAATTGCAAAAATGTGATTTTCGACACGATGTTTGTAGCCAATATGTTTTACATCGCTTTGATATCGCTCCATCTATTTACGTTTTGATTGACAACTTTGATCTTCACCTTTTCTTTTGGATTCAGATTGGCAATCTAACTTTAACGTTAGATGTTGTTATTTTCTAGATTTATACTTATGATCAATTTTTTTGACAGGCGCGTTTCGAAGTTCAAACTTTAGCGATTTGAATTACCCCCATTGTAATAATGGTACACAATTAAATAAACCAGATTATTCATTTGAACATAATATTCATTTAAAATGTGCCCGCGTACGAATATGATCCGAATTATAAATGTATCATATTCGCCAGTTTAACTCCTCTACTATTAGATATTCACTTTAATAACCAATTGAAACAAATTCTTTCAACTTTCATTTTACCAACCTATGCTATAGGATAGCCCATATCAAAATTCCTCAAACACTGTCTTCTGAATGAGTGGTATTTTAGGCGTGGTAGAAGTGGTATATATAACCAGAACAAAGGGTATATACAGAAAAAAAAGCATTTTATAATTGTTATGAGTTACTTCGTACTGAAAAATGGAACGCCGTAATTCATTCATGGAAACCTCATAAAATTAATTGGTACTTAAATCTCAAAATGCTTTGGAGTTATAAAAAGCTATAAAAGTGAAAATGAATATTAAAGTAATTGCTCATTGAACGCCCTATCCTGGTTAAATTTGAAATTGGACGTATATACATACATTAACGAGAAGGTGTCGGAAATCTTTTAAAATGACTGACAATATAATGCCAACTCATTTACTGAATCAAGAGGTTCTAGGTACGGATACAGGGTGCTTTGATCGTGACAAAAATCGTCATGTTCACCAAGACTTGGAAATTCTTGAAGGAAAAGATTCCATCCAGCTAGAAGCAGTTGAAAATACAATGAATTGCTCCTCATGACGTTCAAAATATTATTACAAACTTAAAAATATATAAACTTAATCACGGCATTCTCTTTACCAAGGATAAGTCAATGATTGATCTTCATTTTGAGAGTTCAAGTGAAAATGTCCGTTATTTCTAAGTCGATCTTTAAGCTAAAATTGATGTAATATTATAATTTTATCGCCGATGCATGCAGAGTAGGTATTTTATATTTTTGAATGATATTCACAACAAAACTGCCCACCTATAAAATAATATGGCATCGTTTCCTCTTGCGGGTGAAAAATAAAAAACTAAGGAAATTAATTCTACGAAAAATACTTTTCCATATTTATTCAAAATGTTCAAAGCTGTATAAAACCTAATGTGTTCAAAACAAAGTTTTTATTTAAAACTTTGTCCGCACTTATGCTAATTTATTTTAATTTGAACTTCGTGCTAACGATGAGAAAACCGCAGCAAAAAGTTTGATGTGTGTGTTTTTTTGGAAGGAAAATGCCTTTGTTAGACCGTAGAACACACAAAAGACAGTAGTGGCTCAGGATTTGTGCCGAGTGTATGGCAATGGGCTCTGACCCTATTCCATTGTGGAACGTAAAGGTAACCGGTGAAACGTGGAGTGCACTACATTCCTCTGCCTACCCCTTTGGAGATTACGGGCGTGATGTTACGTTACAACACCTACTTAATATACATAATAATATACTTTATCTTAAATAATGGCATGAAGCTATTGTGCTTAATCTAAAGAATGCGTTTCTATTCGAAGAAGGGATTTGTAGTGCCACTCTTGACCCGAAAACCTTGTTCATGCGTCGGTAGCCGGAATAAGCCCAATATAATATCTAGAGCAATCTTGACTGGAAACATTGCGTTGCGAATGCGTTCAACCGTCGTACAGCTATTCGAACGTATGTTTTCTTTAAGAATTACTGCTGAGATTTAATTTGTTTGCAATATAAAACAGAAATGGTTAAAGGGTTATTCCACTATAATAAGTCAAATGTGACCATGAATTAAGTACGTTTCTAGAAACATGCTATTACAATTATTATTTTCCTGAAAATCAAAACTTTTCCGTAAAGGCAATTGGTTTCCAAGTTTCAGGAAGTCAAATATGGAAATCGTGGTTGGAATTCAAAAATAATGGAGTTCTAATGGTCGAGTTCTAGCGTGGAAAATAAAGTGAAATATTTTCTCAAACTGCCCGAAGTCATTCGTACGACAATCTTTGTAGAAAGTTTTATAAATAGTACTCGTAGGTAGGCGTGTGCCTCGAGATATAATGACTCATTGTTTGCATGGAAAATAATTGTACTTTCTAGATAGGATTTTTTTTTATTGCAGGAAGTTTTAAGTATATTTGAAGGTATTATTATACATGTAAATAAAACAGGGTAAAAAATGTCGATTCTAATTCAAGACAGATAATTGATAGTTAATAGTTAATAATAATAGTCGAATAGTATTCATTGAAACTCTTTATTAAATTAGCTATAATAATGTTCTGAACTGTTAAGCGATTATGTAGATTATTTAATTGTAAATGTATTGCACGAAAAATTTTAAATTTATTTGTTAATTTAATTTTAATTTATTTCCTATTAAACTTTAAGTAATTAAAGAGAGTAACACAGATTAACGACAAATATTTAACACACGATAAGCTTAATTACTTAACTATTACCTTTCAATACAACACGTGAATTAATTCTCTTTAATTAATTAATCACTTTGAAATCTCCCCATATCCTTCAGTATTTGTTGAGTAAATTAACCATTTGTATATTATTCCAATAATTTCTCCTTAACCATCTTTCTATTGTTTTGAATGCAAGCCAAACACTTGTAAGCGGGTAATGTAAACAGTACCTTATCTATTTTAGGCTGAATACTGACTGGGCGTTTTTTTATCGAGCGCAATGTATAGTGCATAGCAATAAGCAATTGTGATTTTTTTCTGTCGCAACTAAATTAAATAAAGTGTGTATATTTTGTGCATTTTTTAGCATCACCACCGATTTGTGTTTTTCCATCACTTTTCATTTTTTACTGTTTTCGTTACTGTCATTTTATTATTAATATTAATATGTATTATTATTATTATTTTATTTTCCTATTTCTTCTTTTTAATTTATTTATTTGATATTTTTATCACCATCGTCGAACTATACAAGAAGCAAAGAAGGCCATCTTTGAAAATGAGTAGCCGTTAATCATGTGTTGAGCTACCAGGGCGAAGTTGAAGTGTGGGCAGTATCAATTTTGATGTTAATATTTTCTCTTTTTTAAGTTTTTAATGTACGAGTACCTACTATAACAACTGTGGGAATAAAAGTATTTCTATTTCTATATGTAAATGTTCAATAAAATCCATTGCTAAAATTAAACGTTAGTATGACAGGAGACAATTACAGCGTACTCACTGACAATTTCGAGAATGTAGTACGCTGTATTAGCTAATAAAACGCTTCGCCAGATAACAGCCTAACGAGACCAACGCGCAGTGGCATTACTGACGTAAATTCGAACGGATTGTTCGCTTTGTTCGTCACTAATGCTCCTTGGGTACTATCACACAATGTGCACTCACTGATATTTTAATGAAAACGGCGCCAGAGCGCGCATTAGTTATCTAAGTATGATTGATACACGTCACAATCTGGCATTGGCGCAACATTTAGAACAAGTTCAGTTACACTAGGACGTACGTGAATGTGTTTGTATACGGTCTTCTAGGTATTAATTCGTCTAATATTAAGCCCAACAGGGTAACGAAAAGTTGTAGGTTATCCTAGATTTACATTGTAAAAGGTCTACAGCATTTATTTTTCAAACATACAAGCTCATACCTAAATGCAAATATATATATATATATATATGTGTATATATATA
>DWDV01002729.1:0-11282 GCA_018245615.1 Mimoniades ocyalus
TAGAAGTCACACCGTGGGGTTTTAGCCGGTAGGAGTCCGGCATAACCATCTGCGTCTCTCCGTGGCGCAGTGGTATCCATGACGGATTTCCCTACAAAAAAAAAGGTAGGTGGCGAGAAAGGTAAATTAAAAGTTAATTTGTAAAGGTATAGAAGTTAATTTGTTAACAAATATCTTAATGTATTCTCGTATTATTATTACTAGATATATTGTAGTGTTTTCTTGCACCAGCACGAGCTTTCAATTAAAAAAACAATCATCAAAATCAGTTCACCCAGTCGAAAGTCTTGAGGAAAAAAATACAGACGAATTGAGTACCTCCTCCTTTTTTGGAAGTCGGTTAAAAATAAACATATTTGCCTCAGACGCCAGGAATACGATGACGATTTTCCTTGCTCAGATCATAGGCATTCGAGCGCTGGAATACGCGGTGCAAGATTGCGACGATTGTTTAATGCTCATGCTTACTGCTCAATAAGAACATACCCATGTCTCATGAAGGCGCTATTAGAACAGGTTTGTCTCTCTGCTCCTCAGTTTTATTGAAATTTTACGCAAATTAACTATTTCATCCTTTTAAAAATTGCAATGGTCAAGTAGGGCGAACCAATAAAACTACTGCCAATTGCCACAATTATTCAATTAATCAATGAGTACACAACCAAAATGCAATACGTATTGTATATGTGTCTTCGCATAACAGGATAAACAAAAATTTTTACAAAACAAAAAACCGACTTATTAAAGAAACAAATTAAAATGCACAAAAAAGTAAAAAAATAATTCGTCAGTCAATCAAATTATTACGATAATAATAATGTAGGTACAACTATTGTTATTTTTGTAGTCGGCGTCAGCCAAGGAAACTTTACAACTTTTATACGAACCACAATATACTGTGAGTACTTACTGTGACAGACCATCAATACTTGTATACACCCATTTACAAATTAACTTTTAATTTACCTATCTCGCCTAGCTACCTTGGCTGACACCGACTCCAAAAATAATAATAGTTGTACCTACATTATATTATCGTAATAATTTGATTGACTTTGACGAATTATTTTTTTACTTTTAAGTGCATTTTAATTTGTTTCTTTATGAAGTCGGTTATTTGTTTTGTTAAAAGTTTTGTTTATTTTAACAGTTTATAGTTTTGTTAATTTAAACGCCTAACTCTACTCACGGAGTTCCATTAATCATCATATTCGACTACGGCAATTACTTGACCATATCCGGATAGCCTATAAAAATCGGACAAGTATCGTTAATTAGCTCCTAAGAATCCCATAATCAGAATTTAACCAAACTCTCATCACACTACTTTTGAATTATACCCTGTCTAATAAAAAAAGAATCATCGAAATCGGTTAACGTGCTATTGAGTTATTCGTCCATTTGTCGCGCACACACTTAATGCAAATTTAAGACTTATGTGATTTTGTCATGGATGCCATTGTTAGAACTGAACCAAATTTAAATGGGACCAAACGGGAAGAACCACCTTTCGATTACAAAAAACATCATCTAAATCGGTTCACCCATTTCGAAGTTATGAAGTAACAAACATTAAAAAAATACAGACGAATTGAGTACCTCCTTCTTTTTGGAAGTCGGTTGAAAATGTTTCGTGAGTTTTTATACATATGGAGAAAGACCGAAACTAGTCGGGCGATCCTGAACTATCACGTAATTTAGGCCGGTACATATATATATAATCAAGTCATTACGCAGGTGACTATTATGTATCGGATTCTGGAACTGTGCTCGATGTATTCCCCTTACCCTCTATTTCATAGTAGGATGTAAACGTATCTGGTGAAACGTGGAAGTAGTTTCTATTGTATGATACCTAATCATAATAGACATTTGATATTCACGTCTTTTATTTAAGAAATTTACGTTTAATTTACTAACATACAAAATAGTAAATAACTTGCAACAAATCTCCAACTTACTCTTATTCGCGTTCGAGAACACTAAGTATTTTAATTATGAATGTGGTGTCCACGTACACTAACAAAAAATATCGTAGATTAGTTCCACGTTCATTTAGTTTATGAGAATTTTCAGTACAAACAAATAAATAATCTAATATTAGTCACGAAAATAACATTGGAATCGGAACGCAAGTTACAACCCTGTCAATTGAGGCGAATTGCAGACCAAAGTCAACGAGATGTTCATAGAACATCGTATTTTCGATGCGATTTAACAAGAATTAAAGTTCATTGGAATAGTGTTTTAAGAATATAGGAACACTAATTTGTAGCTCTTAACATCATCGTCATCATCAGCCTAATGCAGTCCACTGTTGGACATAGGCCTCTTCTGAGAGGTTATGCCCATAATCCCCACACTGGGCATACCAGTTGGGGATCATCTGTATCTTTACCCATCTGCATTGGACCAACGGCATCGTGGTGAAATATATATCTGTCAGGCCTCAAGGAGTGTTAGCGAGATCCCAAGCGATGACATACGTATTGCAGCAGAATAATTGGTGTCTCTGACAATCTGATTTGGAATGTAGTGTATTGCTTTAAAACATTCAATCCGGAAATCAACTGCGCACGCACCGCTTAGAATAGCTACATTGCCGGTACTTTCGTACTGTCCGCAATACGTTCTAAATTCAAAGTCTAATTAAATACTTTTCAACTCATTACCTTCATCACCCTTAAGTACAGTTTCGATAGAGCAATGGAAAATTCATGAAGTAAGAAAAAGGTTCGATGTAATTTTTTTATAAACTGTTCCTTACGGGAGGTATGTAATTGTTTAACAGTAAGAATGTCGGAGTGTCCAGCATTTGGCTTTTTAATAGTATGTGTCTAAAGGATTCAGTATTAGCAACGCTTCTTTGATTAAAACGTTGCACTACATTATGCTATGATGTGTTACAAACTAAAGCTGGTACAGTAAGTCATACAAACAAGAGATGCTGTTATCCAAAAAAAACTACCTTCTTGTTGTCTACCTACATATTTTCTCTTCCGTAAGGTTGTCTGAAAGAAAATTCAACCAAATATCAACGTAACTGTTTCTTGATTGTGTATGCATTGGATAGTACAATAATCTAACCCAATGTACCTACATCAGAGCATAAATTATAAATAGAGACACATGTTTCATTCTATACAAAACAATACACCGTGATGTTATTTCTGGACGCGTACATTGGTTAAACAAAAATAATAGACGAACATGTATGACAATTTTAATGAATGTAGAGGAGGTGAAAGAAGTCCGCCAAGACCGTAGCTAGGGAAAACCCTTAATCTCTGCCTACCCTAGAGAAAATATGTATCTATATACAAGTGTTTTTATGTCAGACTGTCATCTGACGTTACTAGCAATGTGGTCCCCGGGAAGGAGGACGCTGAGGCCGGCGCACACTGTGAAAGAAATAAAAGTAATCAGCATTGGTACAGCTAAGTAAATACAATATGAGCTTGCCATTTATAGTCGTACATATTTTCCTTTAAAATAGCTGCATACTATCTGGATTTTATTTGCTACTACACGTTTGACAAGCTTGGTATGTGCATGTGTACCTTTAATACGTTTCATAACCTGCAAAACAAGATTAAAATACACAGGAAAAACATAAAATGATACAAACTACTTTATATACAATATTTTTATGTATGTGCGTATCACGATATCCATAAATTAATTGCCTATTCTTAAGCATAGTAGATATATGACTGTATATGATAATTATATTTTATTTACCTCCGCATAAGAAAAAAGTGTGTTGGTCATTACCACGAGTTTAGGTTTTGTTCGGTGACGTGTTCTTCAATATCAATCTACAGTAAATGATAGTTTGACTGGTTAGATATTTTTTCAGCCAAATAAATTAATCAACTGAAAACTTATGAGATTGTAAGTATCCGCGACGTCCTCTTAATGACTGTGGTGCTTCCAGATAATTTCTACTTCTGTATATAATTATATGAACTTGTAATCCACCCATTGTAAATGGATGCAATAAATAAAACAACTTACGGAACAGCAGACATGAGAATCCATACACAGTAACAGCACATGATTCGACTAGGAACAAGCCAGAGACATTGGAGCCCATCACAGAACCGATCCTGCCGAACATCAGCACAGCACCCACTGCTGTTGCCCTGGTACATAAAAACCAAAAACCATTTACAAAATCTACGATATAAAACAAACCAGCGTTTTCAAAACTAAGAATAAACGTGCAACCAATTTGATCTGCTCATATTTTGTTTATATTGTTACCGAACGTAATATCAAATATAGTTTTTACAGAAACACGATAAGTCTGTAATGATTAAAATATTTGGCATGGCTACTGCTTAGTCCCACAGCTCACTGCTTTGTCCTAGTGTTACCTGTCAACCCGTATCGGGCCCCAAAAACCAGGTGTGGTTAAACTTAACGTGTTCAGGTGTCCATCAAGGAACCGGTATGAAAATGCTAATTTTATGTCATAAAATTATATTTCGATGTATGATTGAAATGATAACTTTTTTGTTAACAAAAAATGTCCAACCGAAAACCAAAGTTTTATATAGGATTAAACAGTTTGTGTTTCTTTATCAATCGATTATTGTTTGTAATTATGACGTCATGATGATGAGGATGAAGATACCAATCGTTTATTGTTTGTTATTAAGGATGGGTTGAAAATATATCCCAAAGTATTTTACCAAAATACCATTTCGTTCATAAAAGCAATCTTTTTCTCAATCGCAATGAATTCTTCATAAATGACCTTGATTCGTCTATAGTAAACGATCTACATATAAAGCACATGTTTGTGAAAATCAGACTTTTGTAGATGGCGTGGGAGTTAGATATATTGTGATTGCTGATATTGGAGGATGTACCTACAGCTGGAAGGTTGGAACACGAGGTTGAATTGGTTGAACTAGGGAATTTTGCACGAGCCGAATTATTGAGGGAGACAGGTCTTCGCTCATAATCATAAGTTTTAAAACCATAGCAGACAATGTGGCCAAGTACGACTCAGCATTTTTCACAACCCTTAGAGAATATTACGGAAAACTATAAGGTGAGTATGCTTCCTCACGATATTTTCTTTCACCGTTATAACCATCCAACAATCAGCCTTCGGAGGTTCACCGCTGGACAAGTGTCTCCCTATTTCGGCCACTCTCCCCGGATCCTTAGCCTTCCGAATCCAGCAGTACCCCGCTGTCTTCTTCAGGTCGTCAGTTCAGTTCGTAGGAGGGCGAACGACGCTCTTTCTACCAAAACGTGGAAGCCACCATTACAGCAACTTGTGTTTAATAATAATGACTCATATGCATATGACGCATTCAGAGTATGTGATAGGTGTTCGACTCTAGATCTCCGAATGGAAGCCTAAATCTATACTATTCATGCCATGTAAATCTATAAAGTGAAATATATTATAATACCTTTTTGTAAACTCTCAGGTTAGTTTTATGACCAATCAGAATAATTTTATTGTAACGTTTGAACTTAAGACAAGAATTTTGGCGGTAAACAAGCTTGGCGTTCCTTACTTATTAAGAGTAAAATTGTTTTGACAGCGAGGGCTGACGTCAGACTGGCGGCCGGTTGTATAATTGTAGCGAAATTTTAGTCAAATGCAGGTAATGATGTATAAGATCTTTCACGCCCAGCCCAACTCAGTTCGCAACGGGGAGAGGAAATATTGAATAAACATGGCTATTTTGATAGACATGTATTTGTGACAAGTAATATTTGTCATTGATCTTCATACATATGTAATTTTGTGCAGTTTTATTTCACGTATGTTTTCCCTTAATAGCTCGACTATTTTTACGGACCTATTCGAGATACTTCCACAATGACCTCGTGAGCAAGGTCACGGCGGAGACAAATCATTTATGTTAATGCTCAGAAAGCTTTTCATGTTCAAATAAAATTTATGTTGTTCACATTGCTGTCTAAGATATATAATTATATTTTTCAATGTAAGTAAATATTAAGACAATTCACGATTAGTTGTGTGTATAATATCGTTTTAAAATACTAATAAAGTAAGGTTGAAATTATTCCTCAGGGACACCTATCGTCAAGCGATCTCTTTAAGGGATGAGGAGCGTTATTTTACATAATTTCTGTTATAACGTCGTATAATCACCTCCGTAATATTCGAAGAGGTAGCCAAAGGTGTTGTATAAGTACTCCAAAATTACGGTTGTTTGTCATGTATTTAGTTTTTCAACAGATGTAAACAAGTTGCGAAATAAACTGCAACTGTTACATAAGAGGTGTTTAATTAGGAAAATAATACAAACTAAATGACATGCGGAAGTCTACTTTGTGAATAGTTGATTAAAAAATCTAAAGAAAAAAATGCCATAACGACTTGCCTCTCGTTCTATTTGCGAATTTCAATGTCATTGAATATGTTAATGCTTTTGTATATAAATATCTCATTAATACGTCACGATCACGATCACGTCGATCACGTTACGTCGTTTTCTTTTTGTATAGAAGGCAGAGTAGTATTAGGGGTTATGTCGTTATAATACCTTAAAATACTAGATTTATTAATTAATTGCAGACAAATAAAGTACTAGTGATGCGCCCCGATAAATCTACTTCATCCCTTATACCTTACCCCCGACATCTAAATTAACACTTTTCACTTTTTTTCTCGGGGCTACTCGTACATTAGCCCGAGAAGCGTTAAGTATAAATGACGAATGTATTATTTGTAAGTAAGCAAGATTGGCATTATACGTAAAGCTCAACAACCGGAATTCAGGACTGATTTTTCGCAGACAACCCTATACCACAGTGTTCGTAACGAAATAATTAACTTTAATTCAGTAACCAGACCAGTGCAAGTATCGATTTACCTGCCTACACAAAAGATGTGACGGGAAAAAATAGTCAACCTAACGTTTTCATATTCCATGGGCTTCACACTTTCTATTGGTATGGAATTATTAACCAGACCAGTGAAATGTTAAAAAAACAATGTTAATTAATCATTTTCTGGATTAATTAATATTCTGGACTAAAATCTTTTAGTCAACCCATTTGCAATATATTTATTGATATATTTAATTTGATATAAAATACTTTTCATCCATTAACCAATTCAGTGAAGGTCGTTATATACATATAGCGGGATCTTAGACCATAATAAATAATTGAATAAATATTCAAATATAATTAGAAGCATAGAAATTTTATGTTGTTCATTTATTTATTTATCCTTTATTGTTGCTGTTGTTATTTTATTGTCGCTAAATGGCATTTTCTGCCAATCATCCCAGCTGAAGATGAAAATTAATAGCTTGTGTAATGTACAGATTAAAGTGTTTGTTGAGCACAAGGTTTTATCGCGGCAGGTGAATAACAGCAAGAAAGTTATTTTACGATGTTTACGCTTCGGGCGTTTCCTGATATTGTTGCTGACGTCGTCTTCAGCGTCGAGTTTATACGGTTTACGTTATAAAAATATTCGGTCGTTAACTGAGGTATTAGCGAATTTAACATGCAACAAGCTTAACGAGACCAAAGAATGTGTATGTTTGTGAGATTGTAGGTACATATCCCGTGGTCTGCATTTCATATTTGCACAATAAAAGTAACATTTCCGAAGCAACATATTAAATACGGCTCAAAATATTACTATTTCTCTACAACTAGGAAGATCAGAACTTGGTCACTCTGTGGATAGTTGACACTCTGTGGATAGTTGACCAATAGTGGTAACTAGAGTCCGACCGAAGTTTTGATATCGGCCGAAACTAGAAGAGGAACGACATATTTGATTATGGTTTTGGATTGCGCTAACAATGGTTTCTAATAAATCGTCATTAATCCTTTTATCGTTTCACCGTAGGGATACGGATCACCACTCAAAATGAAAGAGTTAAGGCCGCAGTCTGACACGCTGTACGCTTTGGTATATTTCACACGCCTTAGAAGACATTTTATTAGAGAACTCTAAGACGTACAGTTTGTCCCACGATATTTTCATAAGTAATTAAGTAAATCAAAGCAAGATGTCTTACCTCAACCTTGTTGGAAACAGATGTACAGCGTAAGCCGTGAGTGGTCCAATGCCGAGAGCGGTGACCTGAAGCGTCGACATGGCGACCCCTGCCATTATCCTATAAAATAGATTTCTTTGGTAGGTACCTACTAACAAATAGATTAACAAGAAAACATATAAGTACATATCTGCATACGGCCGTCATCTGACACTAATATGACATTCAATAAATAAACAGTTCGCAACTACTTGAGCATGTGTATTAGAGAAAAGATAAAGGAAAAAGACCGAGGAAAACCGACCGTATTACATCACAATATGAAGTATATATGTACCTAGCTAAGAGAAGAGATAAAGCTATCGCATCATTGCGTGATTTTTGTAATATGGTAGATTAGCGCTGGGTGCGATGCCGTCTGATGGGAAGGGTAGATCATTCCTTTGATCTTACATGTCAAAATAATTTGGCATACATATTTTAAGCAAAAAAAAATTATGATAGTTTAAAACTGAAATATGTCAGCGTAAACTCTGCTGCTCAGCAGAATAAATAGATATTTTCGTATACGTTCATAACTTCGAAATATAAATTAAGGTTTGATAAAGCATGACTAAAACGGTTCTTTTAATGGTTACCTATTTTCAGTGATAACACATATAAGGCTCGTTACTCCGACGAGGGTGTACATGGTGATGAGAAGCGTCTTCTTAGGGAGTGAGCTGAAGCCCAGCGCCAGTACCAGGCATCCATACACCACGCCAGATAACACCATGATGCGGAACGCGCTAAACGACATGTCGTCCACGCAGATCTCGCCACTAGTCTGCGAAGTGTTTAAATGCAGTGTTATTAGCAGTAGATTGAATAACTGTTCAATCAATAACTTAACTAATCGTTTTATCAAAAATTTAATTAATAGCTTGACCAATAGTTTAATAAATAGTTAATCAGTAGTTTATTGAATCGTTTATGGTTTAATTACGATGTTGCATTATGGTTTACCTAATCAATTAATAAAAAAATACTGTTCCAAGAAATGATATAAGAAGTCCCACCCTTCTTACTTCGTTTCTGTCTTTTTCTCCATTTTCTTTGTATAAATTAAAGTATGAATTTTGTATTTTGTCTTACTTTAAGAATAAGTATTTGTCTTTATTCGGGTTGTTGAACATTGTTTTTTTGAATTATTAATTGTACTTGTACCGGGTTTAAGAGATCCATGTTTAACAATATAACGATAAAAGGGTTTATGGTAATGATAAAAATGTACTTAATATTAATTTTATCTTCACGCCTTTTTCACATGTTACATAGTTACATAGTTAGTAGTAGTACACTCCCACGTTTCACCAATTACATTTACATCACAGTATAAAATAAGGGGTAAATATATTTAACAAATCCATACTCCGAGCCCCTACTAGGAATTTCAAGTGTGAAAAACCCAATTCGATTAGGATTCACGCTTGCAACCACTCGCCGACGAGAAAGTCGAATTAAACTCTGCATTGCCTGTAGGTATACTAATACCAGAAGTACTTAAACGATTTAAACGATTTCTTAACAATTATTCCGCCGCGATTTTTTAATTAATATAGGTTAAATCATGAATAATCATAATTTAACTATTGATTGAAGCAATTCATTAACGGGTTTCATCAGACACTACATTCACACCGTGATATGAATGTTATAAACTACAATTATGCATAATTAAACCATTATTATTATTTCGCGAAATAAAAACGAAATTGGTGATCGGGGATTACAGGCGTGATGTTACTTTTTTTTTCTTTTTTTTTTCTATTTCAGTTTGTTTGCAGATGTCCACGATCAGCGGAGACTGCCAGAGACAGCCGTCTGCTTATCTGCTACTCTATTCTTTTGGCGTCCATTCTTCTTGGCAACTTTTTCTATATGTATAGGTTAGTGCTATTTGGTACATCTAACTTTCAATATAAAATTTTACACCGTTTATAATCACATGATTTGTTTTTTCTACAGTTACATTTTACATTCGATGTCAAGATAGAAAATATTTCTACGCACAACACACATACCTTATTTACATTGTTCTCATTTAGATGTATTAGTGTGCATAGATTTGCATTTTGATCCGTTGGCTGCGACATTATCTTGTTAATAGTGTCCGGTGCGAACAGAAACAGACCGTTCAATCTGAAAAGGTATTGATTTGTGTGATTCAGCGTTATGTGAGCGTAAATGCAAATTATCCTAAAAGGTAGCTAATCGTATTTCACATTTCAGTACACATTAAGGTTAAACGACAAGGTATTGGTTTTTAATTGTTTTCAGTTGAAAATGTGTAATATAATTTATTGTTAAGTGAGTATAAGTTAAGTTTTTTGGAAGTATTCCTTGTTAGACATGAAGCTTCATCGGATTTTTCTTTCTATTTTCTTATCACTACAACATTAGCATATACGTACCCATAGCATTCATTTTACTTCACATTATACATTTGAAAATTCATTAACTATAGGTAATGATTCCATTACATTATTTGCCATTTCTCGACGTATTGTAATTACATATACGGACTAGTACTTATTATGAACTTTGTTTACGAATGCATTTAAGTTATTCCAAATCACTTTGAATATTGAAATTAAGATCTCCCTCTATTCTGGTTCTCATCAATCTTAATTATTATCTTGTTTAATAGAAAATTTACTTACAAATATATAGCTTAAGAAACTCACAATGAGAAGAGTCCGAACGTGAGGAATCCAGTTAACGCCAGCCACTTGAGATGCGGTGGTCGAAGTAGGGTTAATAATGACTCCTTGTTTTCCGTCCTGTTGTCACCTGATTGTGTCTGGCCATCTTCCACGGATGTCGGGTCTGGACCTAGCGTCAGATGTGTTACCTACAATGGACAATATTCTCTTAATAATAATGTCTTGGGTCAGTTCAAACGCAGTTAAATTATACCAAATTAATTAATTAAAAACAACGATTATTTATTTGAAGAAAATACAATATTTGATTTTTGATCTCACTCCAAGGTAACTTATAGATTGGATAGGATCAGCGTGCTATCATTGATACATAAATGACATAAAATTATATACAAAATAGAAGGAAAGAAAAAAAAAACATTCAATTAACGGACAACACAAAACTAAACATAAACGTAACTTCACTGTAATCCCCGAAGAGGTATGCAGAGGAATGTAGAACACTCCCACGTTTCACCGATTACGTTTACGTCCCACTATGGAATAGGTGGTGAGCCTATTG